>QKQZ01035273.1:0-60474 GCA_003595255.1 Solenopsis fugax
ATATAATATATAATAAATATATATATTATAATTTTATATTATATATTAATTATATAGAATGTAAGAGAATTCAATTATATAATTAAAATTAGTACAGATATTTTTAAATATTAATTCATTTTTATAAGATTTCTGAAAAATTATTTTAACGTAAAATATGAATTTTTATGGTATCTTTCCAATCTCACTAAAAACATATCATGTAGAAGCGAGCATTGATCTATCGAATTTTTCATATCGCAATAACTATCTTTCACAGCAACGCCATTAACCCCTGACCTTTTTCCTCAGACGTTTCAACGCCCAGCGAGTCTCCGTCCCGCAACAGCACCCCGACGCCTCCGCCAAAATCCCCGAGCTCCATTAGCAGCTCGAAGCGCATCCGGACCGCGTTCACCAGTACTCAGCTGTTAGAATTGGAGCGCGAGTTCGCCTCGAACATGTACCTGTCGCGACTACGTCGAATCGAAATCGCGACCAATCTGCGGCTATCGGAGAAACAGGTGAAGATCTGGTTTCAGAACCGCCGAGTGAAATATAAGAAAGAGGATCTGCCGTCTGGCCAGAGCCAGAAATGCTGCTGCCTACGGACCTGCGGTAAACGAAAGGATAGCTGCGAAGAGGAATCGCCTAGCCGAAAGTGCGATCAAGACGAGGACGAGAAAAGATCCGTCAAGAGTGAGAGTGACGATGGCAAATCCGGTCGCGGACTCGCCGTAACTGAACGCTTTGAGCGATCGATCGCGAACGAAGACGTCGGTCCCGAGGAGAAGTTCGACTTCTCGAGAATAAACTCCGTACAGGAGGATCAGGCAGTCGGATACGAAGCGCGAGATCTCTCTCGAGGTTGCAAGAGGAGTCTGGCGGAGGCAAGCGAAGGGAACGACAAGAGGAGGAAGGTGGAGACAGTAGATTATCAAACTCCGGAGGCGATTACTACAACTCCAGTATTCAGAAGTATAGCATGTACGAAACATACCGTCGAGAGAATCGTTAACTTGTAGAGATTCCAAAGTCTGTACATAAATTCTCGGAACTTCTAATGTAATGCAAAGTTGAAACTCTCACGATACCTTTGCGAACACATAAATTGAATATATAAATGAATAGATAAGCACTTTAAGGAAACGACCGAGGCAATGAAACTATATCAGAATGCGCTCAATAATTGTGAATACTGTAAATATATTTTGTAAGATTGTACTATAGATATATTTTTGTATGATTTATGTAAAAAACTGAAATTGTATATTTTTAATATAAATTTAATCCAAATAAATAATTAAATTACTAAAATGCCCTCATTAAAATCTCAATTCCTTAAAGCAAATGCGATATGCTCATATATTTTGTTCATCAGATCTATTATTCTCTGAAAATATAAAATTTTAAATAATTACAAAATAAAATTTTGACTTTTATGTAAAAATTTCATAAAAAAGTTTCCTCTAGTTTTTTAAAATGCAAAAACAATCCAAAATAAAAATTGTATTTTGAATAATAAAAGGCTAAATAATTTTTTTATTATTGNTTTTTATTATTGATATCAAATAATTTAAATTATAATTAAAATAATTTTATGTAAATTGTAAAATCATTTTCAATTAAATATAAATATATTTATTATCAAGGTATTAATATTAATTACTATAACATAATATAAATGTTTCATTAAAATATAATTTTAGAAATATTTATAAAAAAACTTCTTTTGTTATATAATAATTTAAAAAAAATAGCAAACGTGATAGAAACACAAAATTATCTTCTCAATATATCTTAATATAAATATATATCATATATCTAAACATATAAAAATTTCATTGTTAGGTAGATATATAAATGCAAATTAATAAAAAAAAGGCTCAATAACATTTTATTGTCTTGTTATGTCATTATGTAAGAATTTATGTAAGAATTTATTTTATTTTATATACATATGTATATATAATATAATACATGTCGTATGTGTTCAAAATCAATACAAACGACAAGCAAATAAAAAGTTACGAATCATAAAGTTTACACTGATTACCAAAACATAGTTTCTCTCATACAAAGCTTCCAAATAATGTATCAAATGTTCATCATAAAGAAGTCTCTGACACATGTCACCACCTTCAATAGCGTAACGCGCGCCGGTACGTAATTTTCCAGTCAAACGATTGGTCAGAAAAAGTACAACTCAACAAGAGTGCAACGCGGTCACTCAAAGGGCCCGTTCGCTATTGTCGATGGGAAACCGGTCGTGTTGCTCTAAATCCCGAAAATTTGTCAGGAGGGCCTCCCCACTTTAGGTTAAATTTAAGGTAAAACGTAGTTAATGGTGCTAAGGAGCTGTGCAACAATGCACCGAGATGTCTCGCACTCTCGAAGTCTTGAGCCCGGGCCGACAATGGCACACTTGTGTTGCCATTCGCGGGGCCCGACGAAACGTGAAAACCAGCCGGCTGCCCTTTTTTTTCAGTGCCCGAGCGCGACAACGCCGTGCCCCATTCACGGTAGCCAAAAAGTCCCCGTGGTCGCGTAGATTCAGTTCATTCATCCGTTTGGAGGATCAATAACGCGGAGGAGGGAGGAGGAACCGATCGCGCAGACTGAATGACGACGAAAAGTCAGAATCGAAAAATCGCGCTTGCACGATCCGCCTTTCTGCCTTTCGTCCCGCACAATGGCGGCCGGTGCTTTTCAATTGGACGATCGTTCGGAATGAGTCTAAAGAACGTTTAAGGAATGTGGACTCGTCGACAATTTCTCGCCTCTTAAAAGCGGTAGCGGGCGCATTCGGTTATGGCAGTTTAAAGTCCGAAGCGTGAATGCGAATACAAGTGATGTATGGAGAGTGCCTCTTAAATCCCGACGACTTTTCTAATCTTTTCTACCTGAGACGGCGGTTGCTTCTGAGTTACGATGCTTTTAATCAATTGACAGATTATATATAGACAGAATGTATTGGTAAATAAAAAAGAAGAAAAGATTCGGGAAAAAAAAAAACGATTTTTACACGCACGCGTTTAATGAATAATCATAGAGAAGCCCGGTGGCGTTGTTTGCCACATTTCATCCTTCAATTGAAATCAACGTTTTGTTTATTTGCGGCGGCATCGAGCTAAATGAACGTGTGACGTTCAATCGCAATTCAATTTCTCTCGCGTGTTCACATCTCGAATTCAATCGGATCATCGGCAATGATAATGATATATACATAGGTGCAGCCGCTCCTTTGTACGCCAATTCGGCATTTGCGTGTGTCAGATTCCGTCTGCCAGATCGCAATGTGCCATGTCGTGCAATCCCACGCCGACTGCGTCAATGAGAAACCGCTCGAATAATTAAGCACGTTTAGTCCTTGCGTCGAGGAACTTAATGGAATCGTGAACGACATTCGGAGAAAATGATGACAGCGTATTAAGCGTTATTCGATTCATTTTACGAAGTCTACGAAACAATCTGTATCACTACACCGATGCACAATGCCACCAGGATACTATTAAATTATGTAACATATAAATACGTAATTCATTCGATCATTCTCCCGTAACAGCAATCTAAGACAACTGAGAGAGATATGACGCATTTCTAATATTGAAATAGATAGCAATAACGCATCTTATTAATTTATCTTTCATTTCTTTTATACGATAAAAATTTTATAATCTGAACTGCACAATTTGCTTCAATAAATAATTTATCCTATACTTCCTAATTTTTTTTGTTACAGACGCAGACGTTTAAAATGTTGTATCTCATGATTATTTTAGTAATGATCCAAATCAACCTTTATAATAAATAAAGAGATTTTAGATAATAATATGTAATTCATACATACACACGAGAATATTTTATATGTATTCTTACCTGTGCATATGTGTGAGTTTGTGTAGGAGGGGGTAAGGGGGGAGTAGTATGCTACTATTTAGCTCTAAAAGCACATGTTGCAAAATGTTGAATAACAAAACGTAAACATACATATTTTCACCCATTAACCCCCCCCCNCCTTCAAGCCGATCGGCCGAGGGGTGGCTGGCATGATAACAGACATCGACTTCACGCCACCCTCGCGGTATGGAGCATGAGCTCCTCAGTATAGCCAATTCACTGAGTTGAGATGTGAGTTCGGGATCGCACGATCACAAAGACCCTGTGTCTCCTGAACGGGACGACATTCCGGAGACCAGATACGATTCCCGGAGACTCAGCTGAGATACGTCAGACATCGCTACACCGAGGACCCCGTTCTCCGGCCCGAGGAGTCGTCACTCGTCCGAGGACGAACAGCAATCCCAACGAATTGCGATCCGGGCCTCTCACTCGTGTTAAGAAACATGGCAGGAGCGCCCTCCATTCAGGATGAATCAACCGAATGGAACATGTCCCAACAACCGAGGAGGTCCGAACGCCATATTGCGTCCAGAACCTCCCAGCCCGAGAGGGGCTGTCCAGGCCCACCCACAGACTACTGACACTTTTCTTATAATAATAATATTTTGTAGTATTAATAATATGCAATATTATTATGTGCTTTTAAAACTAAATAGTAGCATACTACTCCCTCCTCATCCATATACACAAACACATATCCAAAAATACATATATACATATAAAACAGTAAAAAATACATAGATACATACAAAATATTCTCGTGTGTATGTATGAGGCACATATTATCATCTAAAGTCTCTTCATTTATTACAAAGGTTAACTTGGATTATTACTAAAATAATGAGATACATTTTAGACGTTTTAAACGTGAGATACAACATTTTAGACGGTTTTTTTTATAGTTTTGTGCTTAAGGAGATTTTCAATCAATGAGTCAAGAACTAACGTACTAAAGTTTTAACCAATTTCACTGAGGACTAAAAACTCTTGGTTTTGTGCGAGGTCCTTTTTTACCCCCAGCGGCAACTCGCGACTGCGACCGTTTCTATTCAACGACCCTGTTAGATCGATTCGGATTGTTGGAGGATTTGCTCAAGCGATTGTAATAAGCTCGAACAAACTTGCGACGCGCTTTCTAGAGGAACTGGTGGGATACGTCCGCACAACGGTCCGTCGAAAATCGCGGGAAAGAGACGACGATAAAGAACGCGGCAAGAAAAGATGGGGAGAGGGTGACAGAGTTGTCGGCGGCGGCCGATTTCTGGTTCCGGTGCGCTAATTCATTTCATCTTATGCGCACTGAAGAGGCGCTCCATCAAAGCTGGAAAAAGCCACCGCGACAGCACTTCAGCGCGGAAGAGCGGCGGAGGGCGAGATGACAGGGCGGTGCGGGCACTCGAAAGTTGAAACCGTTTTTGCCTCTTTACACCCAACCGGAGGACAATGGCGACAGCGACGTCGACCATTGTGGATAGCTTTCATGGCGTAGCTTTGGGCAACACCGCGTTTGAACCGATCGATTGATACCAGCAGATGCAGCCATGAGAATTTTAATAAATAATGCGAGAATATTTTTTTTTAAGTTATTCACATTGAAAGAAAATTCTTATGAAGTTTATCAAAAATGCAGACGATGGAATTCCGAGGAAAGAAGAGAGCGAGAGGATACGGCAAGTTTCCTCGCAGCGGAAAAGGAAAAATTAATCTTTTATGATCTAGCAACAGTTTCCTCAAAATAACAGAAAACGATAATTTTACGGAAAAGTAGAGAGCGCGAAGCTATCTTTCTGATCTTCACTTCGATATATTGAGATAATATTTCGAAGATAGGAAACTTAAATCGCCACGATAAATATGTATCACTATAAATTTGTCTTAACAGCGTTTCCGGACAATCCGGACTCTCCTCGAGATATCGTTGATTTCACACGAAGCGCAAAATTCTCGATAAACCTTGCGGAGGACGAACTGTTCCGCATTGTGTTGTGGGTGCATTGTGCAACGGTATCGCAAAAATGCATCGCACGCAGCTGTGATGCTACCGACCGTCGTATGTATACGGCCAATGACACGAGAATAATTTCGCAAGACGCCAGCGAACATGATAATCCGTTGTCACACGGTTTCTCATTGTCGCAAGTCCCTATTCGTGCCGGTGAGAAGCACGTGAAGATCGATTTACTGTAGCGTCCGGAGGTCGTTTAATGATTGAGGAAGGCTGGAACGGCGTCCCGGGAAATGAATTTCTTACACCGTTGGACAGAGTCCAACGCGCGGAGTCGCAGAGGAATAAAATAAAATAGTAAAAGTAGGGAGTGACAGCTGGTTTTCTATCATGTATGCATCGTAATCGACTGTCTGCACATAAATTTTACACGAATACATTTTTCATGCTCTGATATTACTTTCCGCGTGATTGTAATTTTTTAAATATATTACTTTACACTGAGAAAAAAAATTTGTAGAAAAACGGTTAAGTCCGATACGTTCAAATAAAAACAGTTGGTTGATTCAACAATTATTTAATTACATAAAAAAAGGTAGTTTATTCATGTCCATTAACATTTTTTAAACAAAAATTAAATAATCAACTCAATATTTAGTTGAATGTGTCGGACTAAATGTTTTATTATTTTTCGACAAATTTTTTTTCCAGTGTACAATAATTGAGCAAACATGTATTAACTCTCGAGAAAGTCATCGTGACGAAGAAATCGAACGACTGGCAATTGTCCCGCTTTTAAGTCAATTCTTACTGTTAGAAAAGTAGAAGAAAAAATTCTTCTCGTCTGAAAATTAGTAACAGCCGCTAAGGCTATCTCAACAGTCGCGGTAATTTCAAGGGAGAAACAATAAAGATAGGGTTTCACCAAGTCATTACATCATCATTACGCGTGGCAGGTGGCGTATCACCCACACGGACGCCGTCCGTCCCGTGCACCTCTTCCTGTGTGATCTTTGCATTAAACCGTGAAATACACACGTTAAACGCACCTGTGTCCCAAGCGTGTTCGTCTAATGCGAGCCGGCAACTTTCAGGAAATTACCTTTGGGACCAGTTTAACTTAACCGAAAACCTGCCCGAGCGTGCCGCAATGGTCGATCGATCGTTGTAAACCTGTTTCTATACGCGATGAACGGAAAAATTTCTGCGCGTCAGAGAAGTGTATCATAACAAGCCGTATCTATTCTTATAACAGGCATTAATAACTCTGTTTTGTCAAAAAATTTTGCACTTTGCAAATATCCATTAAATATTCTGTTAAAATGATACTAACTATATGGATATCTTGTGCAATATCTGCTTTATATTAAAATTCACGACAAATCATAAAGTACAGTAACAATTTAAGAGGAGGAGTATGAAATGTTCGTGAATTATACAATTCTCTTTAAAAATATGGCATACTAATGAAAATATGGCAACACGACGTTTGTTATTACATTTAAATCATTATTATAAACAATTTATTATAAATTTTTTCCACATCAATATTTATCAATATCATAAAGAAAAAAAATATATATATTTTTTTTAAGATAACAAATTAACGTTTTCATTAAATTTTGTTTCATTAAATTATTTATTATTTAAAAAATGGCAGTATTAGATATTTTGTTAAAAGATATATATATGAATAAAAAGTCACGTGACTCCTTTCCAGTTTGTCTTAAGCTGTAGAATCTCCTTAAAAACTAGATTGGTTAAAGTGTGAGTTTTATATATCGTGACAAGCGGAACTTTAAAATCTCATTTTTCGGACTTTTACGATAGATTAATCTTTTCAAGATATATCTTTATAGCTGATATTAAATCATGGGCTTTAACTTAAACGAATTCTAACACGATTCTGTAAGCGATAAACGAAAAAATGGAAATTACTGCATTCATACTATACACAAAAAATAATAAAAGCTATTATACATTTTAACGTGATATTCGTTACGAGCTATCGCGCATACAAAGCACATATTATTTGTACGAAGGTTTATTCTAAGTTTTCTTTCAAGTCAACTTTCACGTCACGTACAGTCGATTCGGTCAAACGATACGTAGAAAATAGATATCAGGATTCAGAAATATAACGTTCTGCATTATAATACGAATTTCATAAAAATAAAACATAATAGTCAATCTGAAGAACAAGAATAAGACAAAATGTCAGTCACATATAAATATCACTGAATAAAAAAATATATAAAAATGATATAAAAATCTCAGCTAAGCACGATCTTTTTCTTTCTAATTATACATTTTAAAAATAGAAAAAAAAAAGATGGGGCTCAGCCGGGATTTGAACCCGGGACCTCTCGCACCCAAAGCGAGAATCATACCCCTAGACCACTGAGCCATTCGTGAAACGGGAGGCTTATTTCACGACATCGGAAGTGTGTTAACTTTATATGTGCACATGAATTTTTTTTTTTCATTTAATCATAAATGTTTAATTAAAATTAATACAAATCTCGTTAAAATTGTGTTAATTAATATTAATATAATATTTATGCAAATTAAAAAAAAGAGCACAAATTTAATTACAAATATTGTGGAGTTAATTTTGGAATGTTTACATGATGTTCTTCCGTCATTTTATTTTCATTATTATAAAAGATTACAGCTGTTAGTTAATAAAAACAGAATATCAATATATTTGTTTATTACGCCAAAAACAAATTAATGAATTGTCACGTCAGACTGTTGAAAAGAGTGTTCCCTTTTCAACGACAAATTATATCGCGGATGCAAATCGACCACCATTTGGCTGCGGCATTTATCACAATTAGCGCCATAAAATAGCCACTTAATTTCGGGACGAGCACGTTCCTCCCTCCCTCCTCTCTTTTTCTCTACACGAAAAAAAGAAATCAGCACCTTCATTTAACGGCGACAAAAAGAGACGACCCTTGTACCTTTGTTTCGTCGCAGTTAACTCGCTCGTAACGTGTCGTCACCCTTCCGGCAAAAACATGCGGTGGAAACGCGCCGCGACGACCCTCGTGCACGCCGAAGGGTCGGAAAAGATTTGTGGTCGCGTTGGGTGGACCGCAAAGAAAGGCCTCAAAAGAACAGAATCCCAATCTCTCCCCATTGACGTGTGGTCAGACAGTCGATTTTAAATGGACTTCTACGTCTTCTACAAAGCGAAGCTCGAGAAGGCGCATTCGATTGTTCGTTCGAACGATGCCGGCGATACAGAGCCAATCTTGGACAATCTTAAAAGCTGTTGACTGACAACTTTGAAAACACGTGTATCACGCGGTATAATAACTTTAGCAGGTGCTAGAGTCGCGGTTATAATATGGTTTTAAGGAAACACTTAATAGAAAATATGATTCGCTCTAATTAATCTCGATCCTATATTAATGCAATCTAATGAAAACCGTCCTCTCTTATTCCGAACAACCTTCTATTTCACTCAAACGTTTGTTTCATTTGCTTTGTCATGTCTGTGAAGTTAGTACCCCCACCGCAACAAATAGAAACGGTACCTATGCTAAAATTAAATGCTTTTCATGAAAAATTATGTATCGTATTTTCAATTTTTGTGCTCGAGCGATTTAGCAGAAAATCGATTAAAAGTGAGGGTGCTAGCTTTTAATATTAAACCAGCACCCACTGTAATTATTTACAAAATCCAAAAATTAATATACTAGAATTAAGCGCTTTTTATGTGCGAAAAACCAATTCGACAGTGCAACAATCGAGATTTATGCTATTTACCGAATAAAATGAAATGTATTTATAGTACCTGTCTTAATTATCGTTTAATTGGTCTTTTGCTATGTGAATTTATCACTCAATATTTTCGATACTATAAAATTATTAATTATTAATAGAGTTATTAATATTATATGTTATTAATGTATCATTAATATTATTAATGTTAATATTAATAAAATTAATATTATTAGTAAATAATGAAAATTTAATTTAGTCTTTCGATCTCAAGTTAAAAGTTATAGATCACAGAGTGTAATAGTTAATTGGCGTCAATTTAAGATAATTAGTTTCTTTTGTCAATGCTTTTCTTATCTGTTATTATCTTACTTTGGTCCACTATTATTGAATTATTTATCTTCCGCTGTGTAAAAGTTCTTCGTAAAATAAATTGAATCACATTTAATGTTATCCATAAGACTTCTTAAATAATAAAGGCAACAAATAATTTTATTTTTATTAATATTATTATTGCTATATATATATATATATATACTGCTAATCGAATAGCAATTAGGATAAATACGTGTTGTTTTATTTGAAAGACAGAATAAATCATAATTATTTTGATTGTTGTGGCGTCATATATATTATATATATTAATAAAATAATTATGATTTATTCTGTCTTTCAAATAAAACAACACGTATTTATCCTAATTGCTATTCGATTAGCAGTACTATATAAATTTAATATGTCAGATTTTTAGTATAAAAATACAGTTATTAATTATTATTATTATACTAAACTTCTTTCGTTAAAGAATAATTTCTAAATACCGAGTGACCGTCCAATTGCCTCATGTTTCTTTTTTTTTACGGACGCACGCGATCTTCAGATAAAGTCGGCGCTCACGGAACAAAGCTCTCGCATTCCCTAATTTCCAGCGAGATGATAATCCGCCGACGAATCCTCGATCATCCTCGTTCCGCGCCTTTTAACGTCACTTTAACGCGTCGCGATACCGATCTACTCCGGTCGTCACACGAGACGCGTATCCCCGACTCGCGGTTTTCCTGGCAAAGAGTTTTCGTAAAACCGACCCTCCGTTCTCGCCGAGTCACCACGCTAATCCTTATTTAACCCGGAGTTTATCGGCCGCATCGGAGGCGCGCGGGATTAACTTGGACGCGCGCCAGCACAATAGGACGCACGAGGGGACACCACTTAACGCATCGGGCCCGCATCTTTGGGCCCCTTCCATCTCGATGCTGCGGACGATAGAGATGGTGAACGAGAGTTGTCAGTGCTTTGTGTACCTGCGTACGTGCGCCCGCTCGGTGGAGCTTTTTCGCTTTTCCCTTCTTTTTTTGTAATGGAAATTGAGTGAGGAATTCGGACTCGGCTCACGGACTCGGGATTTACCTTTCCCCGATCGACGCCCGAGACGCGATTCAATCCGCGGAAACGGCATCGGGGTTAAATTAAAACGTCGATCGCCTCGACGTTTCTCACCTCGTCTGTCGCGGAGATGTAGCCCGCCGGATATTTCTGTACCGACGTGCATTCACTGATCCGTCAGTATAAGGCTCCTTACAATTGCTAACGTCAGCGAAGATGTTATTGCATTGATCATATTATTCATGTTTCCTAAAGAAACTTTATACGCCGCGATTATATTTACTTTCTAAACGAATTAAACTGTAGCATATTTCTGGATATTAAATCATCTTCTTTTAACTGTGCCGAGATTATTCCGGAGAATAATCTGATTAATATTTTTACGTTGCTAAAAAGAAACATGAATCCTTACATTGTTTTGTATTTTTATTTTAAATATTGCGTTTTGGACACAATAATAGCGTGTCTAAATTTTATAAATGAGCGCTATTATCCATTATAATACCTAATTAATTGCTATAATAATGCAATTAACATTCATTTATCATAATCAACGAGAATTTTATTATTGCATTTCAGCGAAATGTAATATATTAAACAGTATAAAAAAAACTTTTAACTTTTCTCGCTTGCATCGTAAAAATAACTTTTTTTGAAATTATCTCTGTTCTTTTAATTACTTAATCTTGGATTAACTGAATGAAGATTTATATTAAATCTTCGTAATTAAAAGATTTATTTTAAATCTTCGTATCCGGAAATGTGATTCCACATAAAATTTTTTTATGACGCATAAAATTTCTTTCGGAAAATGTAATGGTTGATTTAATTGTACGGAGTTTTTTTTATTAAGAGATTTCATGTGTGAGAGATAATATTACATTATGTAATATTATTACAGATTTAATAATAATGTTCGCTTTAGTCGCTCTATAATTCGTAATAATGTCAGAACTTAAGATAGAATTTTATTTATAATTTTAGGTGTCGCTTATAAAACTCGTTTTAAGTAATATGCAACTCACGTCAGATTTCAGGATAGAATTCTATTTATAATTTTATATTCCGTATATTTTTATATATATGTAAAGTTATAAATAGAATTTTATACCTACTCAATTCTGACACGAATTACAGATTTTTTAAAGTGAGCCTGACTTTGTTAAATCTGTCAGTTTCATATAATGAAATTGCTGTCTTTCTCTTTTACTAATAATGAATTATCAATTTATAGTCTCAGTTATAATTATTTAAAAAAAATTGATTTTGAAAAATTGCAAATATTTTCTATTTAATTTTTTAAATTGAAAATATTTGTGATTTTTTAAAATTAATTTGTTTAATAATTAAAACTAAAACGACAATAAGTCCACTGAGATATAAATCCGCAATAAATCGTGATTTCCATTTCCCGATTTGCGTTGACCGGAAAGACATTCGCGATTAGAGGCTAATTGCGAATCATTTCGACTCTAATTATCATGATTTTGACTTTAATTAAACATCACGTTTACCGGTACGTATTTCCGAAAGCAACAATCAATCAGCGGTGACCATCGCGTGCGTGTGACTTACAGTTTCGAACGTTGGACGTTTAATGAGAAATTTGCATGACATTACATCCGAACCCTTTCGCGGCGGATTAATGCGCGCGACTTTTGTCGCATAATAGCGCGACAATGAGCGCCCGGGGCCTGATTCCCTAACCGGTCATAAAAAATCGCGGCCACTTATGTCTATGCTAATTTTATTTCCCGGCGAGACCAATCGCGCCACTAAATCAAAAAACGGCGCGGCAGAAGTGTTCTAGCTGGAGAATAATTGCAAAGCGAGTGAATCGAGAACCGAGCCGTAGCTCTGACAGATCTTCATCCATTATCATAATGGCGAGAAAAATCTTATCAATTTTGAGCATGCAAATTGACGCCGTTCTCCATCACGCATTTAGCATATTGGATACGAATATCGGAGCAGTTTTTTTTTTTTTTTTCCTTTTGCCAGGCCATGTCGGGAATGATCTCTTCATTTCCAGATGGGATAAAGTCACCATTCGCGATCTCGGCGAAAATCTAATCTAATTGATATATCTCTTCCTACGTGTGAAGAGGATAAAAGCGTTTCGCGATATAATGCAGCCATAGTTAGATGAATGTGGTCTTAATCAGAGCACGATGTTCGACAAAATTACTTTTACGGACAGGTAAAATTCAAATCGCTTCGCGTATTGACGATTAATTTAAATTAGATGTATTACCCGCGAAATAATAGCATTTACAGAATAAAATTTTTTAACGTCTCTTGTTTATTGCCAATTGATTATGTGATATTTACGAATTTCAATCACACTCGATGGAAAAACGCGATTCATAATGATGTACTTTATTAATCGAAAATATATATGGATTTTTTTATCGTATGCACAAAGAGAACAATTTTTTTTATAAAAAAAAATATTTTTTCTTAAATCATATATTTTGATACAAGCATTTATTCTGTTTAAATAAAAATATTGACTTTTAAGTAAATAAACGTGTTTAACGTCAGGTCACATATAGTATTTTATTACATTGGAGACGAACATTGTGTAGCATAGAACTGTCAAAACTGGCGAGAACTGTCACTGGAACTACGATAAATAGGCAGCACGACCCTTTTTGTCCAAGTGTCGTGCTGGTTCGTATATTAAAAAATTATTTTAAAAAATAATATCGCCAAAACTATTTTTAAAAATAATTGTGTAGCAGCGAACTCTGCCAGAACTGGAGAGAATTGTCGCTGGAACTGCAATAAGTAAGCAGCACGATCCTTTTTGTCTAAGTGCCGTGGTATGTTTAATATTTTAGTGCAAGAAAAATGTTAATTGTGTAAATTTTTTTTTAAATAACAATCATCGGTAGAATTCTGATACTAACTGGAAATCTTGTCAAATGTACTTATATTTATTAATTGTTTTCTTGTACTTCAGAAGAAGAAGTGTGCTAGATTCGCGTTAGCACATTTCTTAATTTTTGTTTTTTTTTGGGGGGGATAAAAATACTGTTGTTTTTATAAGAAAATTGGAAACTATGAAAAGTGCCACTGGAACTCTATGTATTTTTTTCATATTAACAGAATATCGTGCCAACTTCATAGATCCCTGCGAATTCTTCCCGGCACCGTTCGGCGGTGCTTTCCTGCCTCCTTGAGGAGACAGCACTCGTGATCGTGACGCGGTCGATCGACGATCTCGCGCTCACGTCGAGGAGGAGCTATAAACGCGGAGGATCTTTCATCCGCAGGACCATCAATAACGCGCAACGGGTCCTGAAAGCTATAGGTGCTATGTACTGGCTCCACCCAGTTTCCACGCTTCGCCGCTCCCGTCTAACAAGGCAGGTTCAAGTGCCTATTGTCGGGTTATGAATACGGGAAACATGTTAGATCCCCACTCCTAGATGCGCACTCGAGGAGAGCAGTTACAAAATTATGATATATCACACGTCACGCTGACGGCTGCGACAACGTGCGCATATGAAAGTGCGAAACAAACCCGCGGCCGGACCCGAAAATTTCGCAGCCGTAAGTGGAGTGTGTTCCCTTTCTCTTTTTTTTTCATATTTATACATTGAGCCCTGATTTCGGTAAATTGAACGACAGTGAGCGATGAGAAAGACCCGCTCGCTACGCATCGATGCCGTGTAACTCATGCGAAAATGGGAGATTGCCAGTTTGCTCGTAAATTTCGTCTTCTATTTTTTTTTTGTTAGGCTTTATGCAGGACATAAATTTTTACGATGGATCTTCTTATGATAATTAAGAGTATATGATAATATTATATAATTTGGGAATAACGAGAAATATATGATTCGTAATTTCAAATTGTTGTATATGCAAATAAAACATATAAACGTTCCCTTTGATTTATTTCACGGGAGATATTTTGTGATTTTAAATATTAGTTTCGCTTTTTCGAACTATGCGTGAATATGTAGCATGTAATTTCAATTCAAATTTATTCTCGTTACAGATCAAATCAAATTAGGATATTTTTATCCGTTATGCACAGGCATACAAAAGGTAATTTATAGGCAATTTATCGATATTTCATGGAAGAATATATAAATATTCCACTTTGACCTTTTTTTTCAATTTTAATCACGATCGCGTACAGAGATATTTATATATTTATATTATATACAAAAAATATACAATTCAAAATTATTTAAAATTGTTGCATATGCAAAGTAAAAAATATAAATGTTATCTTTATCATTTTTAGAGCGTTCCTTGCAGTTGCATGTAATCGTCTCATATTGCTGGCAGGTGCGGAGCTTAACAATCGATCTGTGTCGGCCTCACGAGCCACGATAATCGTTGTTGGAAATACCGAGCCTAGATAAATTTTAGCAACTCGCAACATGAAAGAAATCATTACAATGTGAATTTCGCTGCGTAATGTCCAAAGTGGCATATCATGCGTTTATCGAGACTATAAAGTTCCAACCGGAAAACGAATGTGACCGCCGACTGTGACTCGAGGGTGCACGTTATATTCGGGCATAATGATGGTAAAGTTATTAGCTCCCGAGGCGCAATGAATATGCAACGATCCGCGATGAATCGGCAGACTTTCCCTAATAACTTGACGATGATTTTATATTAATTTCAGATCCCTTGTGAGAGCGCAAAAGACGTACTTGGCGAAGTATCACTGGATTTCGGCAAAACTAAAGATACACGTATATCAAGAAAAGCGATTATTTAATTTACTTCTTTTTCTTTTAGTAACAGTTATATTTAAGAAAGAGAATATTTTCATGATAATTGCCTTAAAATAAACTCATTACAAATTTTAGAAAATCTCATTATCATATTCTAAAAAAAAAATTATAACATTATATTAAAGAAAAGTTAAAATAATAAGGAAATCGAATTTCTGTTTTAACTTAATATTCTTGATTGAAGTATTAAGTTACTAAGACTCAGAATATATTCTGAATAAATTTGATGTTTATGATAAACTTATGATAGATTTATGGCGGATATTTAAACTTAGAGATATTTATTTCAAATATTTTATATTAGATATATATATATTTGAAATAAAAAAGTAAATATTTGCTTACAACTTAAATAATTTTTACTATGCACATTTCTGTATGCACACAAAAGTTTATTTTAAGTAAATATTATTTATTCTAAATAAATGATGAATGCATTAGGCTATAATCAAGAAAATATTCTTTGTAAAAAATGATCGTTACTTAAAAAAAGAAAACTTAAAATTTAGTAAACGTACGAGAATATTTTTTGTATGCGGCCAAGTTTTAGCTTGCATTAAGCTTCATAGCAGAAAATAACGTTAAATTACAAAAATCTACACGAGTAGTTGCATGAATTAAACAGTTTTATCGATTGGACGTAATTTTATTCGACAGACGTGTCTCTCTGATAGTCTATGTAATGCATTTTAATCGCGGTAGTACCGTCATGATAATTATTAGCACCCTACGCAAAATGCATTTGTACCGTAACTTCTCTCCTCGTCTGACAATCGTCGTCGAACGGGATCACCCTCGTCGCGCATTCCGTGCTTTGTCCCTCTCCCCCTTCCTCTCGTAATGTTTGCGCAAGTCGCATCTACAACCCTCTGTCCCCTTGCTACCTAATTTAATAAACGTCCCCGCACAAGAAAAGGAGGGGTTGCGGTTCGTCGTTGGAAGAATGGCCATTCGCTTCTCTCGGACGCGCAGCTCTCATCTCCGCGTCTCTTTTTTCAATCGCCATGCTCTTCGTCTCCGGAATGTTCAATTTGTACATACTTTGAACTTAATGTCGCCTGCTAACGCTCCCCGTGCCAGTGCCTGAACGGTATCGAATGACGCAGCGATGCGGAATTTAATGACGCGTTCAGTTGAATTCACTCTCGTTTACGTCCTTGTTCACAGGGAGCGCACTTCGCGATTAATCGTGCAATAAATTACATCATCCATTAATTATTCGACATTTGTATTATATATCCCGATACGATGAATAATTAAATCGTATCAAAGGGTTTAAAACAAAGGATGCGAGGTGTGACCTTTATGTAATACAGTATTTGCTCTGATAGTAAAAAATTATTATATTAAGTTAAGCCAAAAATTATGAATAAAAAAAGTTATATTTTTAATATATAAAATGTTCAATGTGTATTCTAAAAAATATAATCTATTTTCATTGTAATTATATATGTAATAAAAATTATTTATTTTAATTATTATTATAATATTACCAGAAAAATATTATATTGGCATAATCCCGTTTTTATACAACAATCATTAATGCTGTTCTATGTGAATTACAAATCACGTTTCACCAGTCACTTTACGTGCAATCGATAAACATACATGAAAGTTGAAGCAATAATCGATTGAAAATCCACATTTCATCTCCGACTACTAGCCAATATCTCATCGTTACGAAGTTCGCGGCCAACGGAGGATTTCGTATTTCAATTTCTCGACCGAGAGAAGAGGGAGAACGATTCGCGATAAAGCTTTCGATGGAAGAAAACGGCACGCGCTATCGAGGTGCATAAAACCTCTGGAACAGTTCGCCCCGGCTTGGCCATCTTTCTAAAGTTTCATTCACGACAATCAATCATGATACCGCAATATCCGCTTTTTATCACTTTTATAAATGAAGCATCCTCCATGATTAGCGTATAATCGAGCTAATAATACACATATACGTTTTAGATGTTGAATCTAAAATAACTAAACTTTAGTCGTGTTTTTAAATCATTTTCCCCTCCTTTATTTGTCATAATAACTAAGTCTTTCAATCTACCTTTTTTTTAAGTAAATTTTTGTGAATAATTATGCTTCGCAAATCTTAAGAACTGTTGCAAATAATTTGAATTAAGTGTAATTTTGCATTTCATGAGCTATTTAATTTATTAAAGAGACCATGACCCAGATGGTATGAGTTAAAAGTCGCGACTCTGCTGGCACTTTATCAAAGACGTCAGGCAATAGCACTTTCGTAGTGGTGCCAGCAAAAAGAATCACGAAGAAGCCGCACTCTCGGTCGCCTGTGGAGCTTAAGAAACTCTGACAAATAAAGATTTATGACTGGGAAAGCTGGTTGATCTTGGAGCGAAGCAGAAAAGAAAAATAAATTTCAACATTAAGAGGTATCAAAGCACCGTATTCATTTTTTGCTACTTTCAAATTTGCTAATTTACATATAAAAGAAAGCATATAGATTGTATAACTCAAATGACGCAACATCTAGGCATCTAGGCATCCAGGCATTACAATATCATTTTAACTCAATGTAAATGATATAATAGAATCATTACAAAATTAATGACATTAATTGAAATAAAACATCGAAAGAATTTGAAACATTTCAAATAAAAAAATTTAGAAAATATTTATTTAAAAGTAAATATTTTTACTTAAACAGAACAAACAAATGCTTGCATCAAAATATATGGTTTCAAGAAAATATGACTTTCATTTCTTGTGTGTCATAGAAATTTCTGAAAACATTTCTCTATTGTTTAAATATACAACGTATAACATCTATTTATCTAGAAATTGTGCAAATCACATGAATATTGATTATATATTAAGTATGCCTACAATATAGTCTAAAATTTTCGTATTAACATATGTAATATTAACAATATTTAACAATATAACTATTAACCCTAAACACGAATTTATGCAATTTTTGTTTTGGGAAAAAAAAACGTACGAATCGAATAATTTCATTACTTTACTGACGAATGACAGAAACTTCGATAAAATCTTTTTCCCAGGTTATCAGCAAGTATTAAGGAACGAAGAAATCGAAGAAATTCCTTTTTTAATTTCCTTCGGAGTCATCTAGCAACGCGCGCTCTTAAGGGTTTTCGCTTTGGTCGTTGCAGTACTCGCATCTTTCAGACGATCGCACGTTCTTTCACGTAATTTCTCATGAGAGACAGCCCTCCTGAGAGACAGCGCATTATTTTCAAACGAATTTTCTGCGCCTTTACGCGACGTTTAGAAATTCCATTACGATAAGAGGAAGAGAAAGAAGTCAAATAGATGTGGAAACAGCGTGCGAAGTATTTCGATACGTACAACACGTTTTGTATCGTTTCATCTTTACATTTATTACGCTATGAATTCCTATGCATTTTATAAAATGCGATGTTTATTTTATGACTCGCGCTGTATCCACAGTTCATATTTTAGGATCAAACTGTAACAAAAAGTAGAATATTTTTTCTCGTTTTCTTTTTATTCATTCTTTGTTCGTGAAATATCTTTTTTAATTTTCTTTGAAATTAATTAAAAGTAACATTGACACAGTATATCGCTCAATTAAAGTGTTGCGATAACATTATTATATGTGATAAAGACTCTTCTATAGACACTAAAATCTTATTTGGCATGGCCCAGGGGGCGTGTGGTTTCATAACAATCATCCTTTGTCTCTCTCTCTCTCTCTCTCTGAAATAGGGGTCAGCTAATCAGAAGCATACAAAAGATTTTAGTTTTCATCAATGCTATAAATTAAAAATATAATTATATACTTGTATTTTTAATAAATGCTTTGTTTATTGTTCGCCTTACAAATTCTATACAAAAAGAGAAAGCAATTAAAAAATTATTTTAATTTATGCAGATACTTATGTCATGCAAAAACATGCATGTCATGCAAAATTTTTTATATCTTTACTAAGAAATTCGTTTCTTATCAGAGTTAATACACTAAAATACGTGTTGATGAAACATCTTTTATCAGTATTTAATTAAGTAAACGGGCTACTAAATTTTTCATTTCTTTTCGAGTAGAACGAAGACGGTGATCGATCGCGAGCGTCGAGTCAAAACGCAGAAGTTATTGTGTCACCATCGTTAATCCGTTTAACAATGCTCTCCAATCGTTGGCAAGGCAGCCCTTACTCGACAACGCAAATACCCAACTGCAAGGACCACAAACCAATGCCAAATACCCACGGGGCGTGAACCTGAGACCATATACCTGAATGTACGAACAGAGTTTGGACAGAAATACGTCTCCTTTGCGCAAGGAATTTGGATCAACGAGACAGTCATTGTGGTAACGACATTCTGTCGTCGCCAAATATCAACGGTAAAGATGGTATTCGCGGATTAGCTATTTTATTGTACAAATATCACGAAAGTTTTCAGAACCTCTTTCACGAATTAGGTCTAAAGGTATTTCTTCTGTAATAGTGCTATGATCCTGTATATTGAAATATCCTTGGAATTATAAGATTGAAGTAAATAGCATTTCATCTAATCAAATCTCTCGTTATAGTTTTGCTTTACTCCTTGGAGCATGTAAAACTATTGACATAGATAATCGAAAGGAATTTTTTACGGTTATTGAGAAACACGTTACTTCAAAGTAAACTACAAAACTTGATTATAAAGCTAATATTAGTAGAAGATACGCCGGACAGATTTCTGTAATTACTTTGCGGAATTTTGTTTCTTCCCGACAAAATTTCGCCGAAAGTTCAGACATGTCCCGTGGTGCCATGATTTACCGCTTACATTACACGAAGGCGATTCAAGAAGTTTAATGCACCGACGTACCCTGCTTTAATGAGGTCCCTTTAAAGTTTCTCGCAAAATGGAAGACGATGAGAAAGCGCGGAAGGTGATAGAGAATGATTAAATGCGTTTTCATTTTATCACGAACAATATATACAGCAACACTTCGTGTTTAAATCAACATCTCAATTTTATATTCGAAAGTATCACGTGCAGCAGTCTAAATTGTTAGGAGTGAAATGTGTCATCACTCTTTGCTAGAGTAAATAGGAGATCACTCCATATGGAATGTTTTTTCACTTTTATTTTAGAGTGATACGTTCACTCCTTGCAATAAAGTGAACAAATGCACTCTTACTAGGAATGCGTCAGAGTATTTCAACATTAGCATCGTGTTGTCAACTGCTCCTACTTTTTTCACGTCTTCTAACGATACTCCTAGTAATACGCGATTATTATATTTAATATATGTAGGATATCCGAGTAAACTGTTAGAGAGTGAGAGATAGAGAGCGATGAGAGAGAAATAAAGAAAACGAGAAGAATCCTGATGACGAATACGAGAAATCGGCATCACTTGACAAGAAGATCGGCGTCATTTTATGGAGGGATTGACGCTATTTTGACAGAGGTATCGCAGTTTTATTGCAGTGTCACAAAAAGCGCGACTTATTGTTTCCGGGGAGCATGTAGTGCAGAAGTGCGTATGTAAAGGATACATGTTTTATATACAATATCGTAACGATGAAAGAGCAGTAGAGAGACGTAAAACATACAATAAAACATAACATGGTTAGCATGTACCATGGGATTGGTTAAAAAAACTATCCTTGAATGTTCATGTACCATTCCCGGTGGGATGACGTCTTGTATTGAACCATCCTCACATATCACTGGTACGCACATTGCTGGTCTCACACGCACACACATACACACATTAATTCGGCATTATACATAATCAGTTGAACATCTACAAAATACGTCTGCGTACACACGCGTGGCATTGTGCGTGATCAACCACACACATGTACTCGAGGATCGAACGCACGCGGGGCACGCAGGGCACGCGTCTTCGGCTTTGATGCACAATCAAGTGTCCCTCATTATTGTCGGCGGTTATTTGCCTGGTGGAGTAGTCAATGAGAAGTGATTTAGTAAACAAGTAGCATATTGCCGATGGCAGCCCGCTGAGCCATGTGATTTAATGTTTCGTGGAATATGCGTACAACGTAGGTATAGTTCGGGAAATCGATTCTCCCGTCCCGGGAATCCTTCTCCCCTTTCTTTGGTGGGAAAACCGGCTTGCCGACAGCACTCAGCTGATTTAAGTGTCCATCGTGTCGAAACGGTCGATGGTTCATTAAACGTCATGCATAATGTAGATAGGTGCTTTAACTAATCGGTTTGTTTGAACGACCTATACATGAAATAATTTCCGTAAGATTAATACAACTTATATAAAGGAAATTATTTCTAAATACGTTATAAGCATTTCATAAATGTGATTTCAAAAGAAAGATTATTAAGTTAATATGTGATAATTATTAAATATAAGATTATCTTCACTTAATACTTCTATACCTAATTATAACTTCTATACTTAATTGAGTTTCCTACAAAAGTCAAACAAGATCATTTATAAGAAATCTTCTAAGAAAGAAAGGTTAAGACGCTAAATTCTTGTCTATCAGAAAAATTTATAATATATATTTAATATTACTTATATCTATTGATAAAAAAAGGAAATATTTATTTCGCACTAACAGAATTAGATGACAAAGAAAATAGTTTAATTGGGAGTTAATTGCAACGTATAGTGATTAAAATAAATTTTGTTCATAAAACTCCTCAAAAAAGAAGAGATGATTATTAACTGGAACAATCTTTAATTAAATCACTTGATCATGACTCACTCTCGTTACGTGGTTTAATTAAACGTATACTTATGATCTGGCACCGATTATGTCTTGCGGCTCATAACCAGCGCATTGTTCTCGTTTAATTAAACACGGCTTAGCGGCCGTGTTTTCATAAATTCTCCCGTATACGCGATTTAATGCCCAATTAACATGGCCAAAAACTGACGGTTGATATATAACTCACGTGCGAACGTTCAAAATTGTATTATGAAAAGAGTGATTCGTCGTGAATACTTCGAGCTTAGTATTCGACGACACCGATAAATTACTCGGTCGTAACTTTCACGAAGTAAAACTCATTATTGAAGTGTGCGGGAAGGATCGATAACTCATCCAAGTGCAATTTGTCTCTTCGCGATTATTAAATATTCTATCAATTTCTCTGATTTTTTTCTCCTTTTCATATTCGTCTATAAAAGCATTAAATGTAATATCGCTTGTGTTGTATTGGGACATATTTTACAAGCGTTTCTACAAGCAGATACTGTGTAGTTTCGTGCATTCGACCGCCAAGTAACTTCTGCATCTTTTGGCGAAACAGAAGGCGAAGCAAGGGAGTAACAACCTACGTTGCTTAACTACCAGCGTGATTCTAAACTATTTCAGCCTTACCATTTCCAACCACTCTGCATTATCGCCTGCACATGAACACGTGAATACACGTGAACCAGTCTGGCGAAGCAGCACCGAACAAAAACCCTAGCAACCGAGATCGCGTGTCTGAAAACTTAATGGATCGTCGTAAAGCCGACTTCCTCGAAGTGCCAAAGAAAGAGAGAAAGAGAGAGAGAGTGTGTGTAAAAGGAATGGAAAGAGATCATTCGTTAGCTGTTATAAAATGAAAAGGAGAAACGCATGTATGTGTGTGTATCTCAGTGAGTTTCCAGTAATATGGCCAGCCCGGCAATTTTCCAGGACGTTAACTTCGTACCGCGTATATCTTCGTAAAAGTCGCAGGAAGTTGGATCAGTTTAACGCTTGTGCCACATCGACAGGGCGGCTCGAGACGCCCTCACGTTCGTCGAACATTGAGGATATATTTGGAAAGGAAAATAGCGCCGTTACACCTTCTCGTTGTAGCACACTTCGGAGACATATGTTTGTCCCTTTGTGCCCGTTCGCCCTCACGAGGCTCTCCTCATATTCTATCACGATGCTTTTTTTTTTCATCTATTCTCTGGGCCGGCTCTCTATCTCTTGCTACCGATGCCCCTTACGAAGGGGAGTTCTGGCGCGTGGTCAATTTTATTAATGGTCCACACCCGTGTCGTGGTCGACTTGGGCTTGAAAAATCGCGTTGCATCTCCGTTGATGCATAAAAGAATGTAAACGTTATGCGATTGAAGAAGATACTTAAACGTTAGGGATGCAAGAGCAACTTAGAGCATCTTTGTTACGCACACACACATCAAACAAATCAAATTTATGATATTACATTTATTTTCTGACTGTTTTTGCTATAGAATTGCTAACACACAAATTCAGTGCTAAAAAATAAAAAGTTAAAACAAAGCACAACATTTAAAGAAAAAATAAAATAAATGCGAAAAATAAATAACAGAATCGCTAAGAAAAACAGTAGTTGTAAAAAGTCAAAAAAACGACGAAATTGAAATACACGATGGATTATTCTTTTTTCTTCTCTTTTTCAAATGACACATGCGGGAACATTATCGAGCGTGTCCGACGGTGTTTGTGGCAATTTTTGAACCCGCTACAACGAGGAATACGTTGCACTCAGCCATGCAAGTCGAGTACGCGATAAAAAATGCAGCGATAAAACCGTTCTATAAATTCACACGGTTGACAAATTCGCCAATAAAACACGCTTAACCCAGCGTATACCGGAGAAAAAAAATTTCACTAATTAGATTCGTAATAGAGCACATCCCATAATTTATTTCGCTGCCGTCTCCACAAAATGAGAGAAAAAATGAAAAATGTAATAAGTGAGAAAGAGAAAGATAAAGAGATTGATGAAGAAAATCTCTCACTTTCTTTTTTTAATTGTTTTTTTTTTATTTTTGTCTGTGGCATGGTTTTGCCTTTGTATCTTGCATTTTTTCCCCCCGATTGATCCGATCATTATTCGCAATTTCCTGTCTCGCCAATTGCAACGTGCGCGAGTAAATAACAATTCGTCTCGACACTGTCGTACTCATCTTTCACCGACACGTGTACATACACGATGGCAAGCGAATGCGCGAATGTCCATATGTATGCACCAGCGAAGAGCAGAAATGCAAGCGCGGGCGGTGATGACTTTTCGCCCCGAGAATTCGAGCCGCGTGACCTCGCGTGGGCGCCAATTGAGTGTTCTTCCTTTTTTCGTTTATTCTGCTTTGTGGCTTTCACTCATACATTCGATCGTTGTGTCTTCATGTCGATAACGAATGACACGTGCTGATTTTCATTGCGGTAAGCATAGTTGGATTCAAAATCTTTCCAAGTGTGTAATGTATTATATATTTTTTATAAAATACCATGCATTTTTTTAATGAAAAAGTTTGTAAGAAAGTTATATACACATATTTCTATATCCATAAAATTGAAATAAAAAATTAGAATTCTATTTCATTCTTTTAACTCTCAAGTTTAGAAATTTAAAATTTATCTTGAACTATTTCCCTTGGCAGACATTACATATTCCCAAGTCTCTCTTTATCCATGCTACTAATAGCAGTACAGATAATAGATAATTGACCAGTTTGCTTAACTAAACCTCTACGAGAGATCTTGATGAGGAAGTGGTCGAAGGGACAGCTGACATCATCGGTTCGATATCGTGTCTCTGCATATATTGATCTGGCCACTCCACGTTCGATATATGGGTCGAGATTACTCCTGGACAATGTATTTGGACTTGCGAGTATAATTCCAATTTATCTCGATGATATTTCGCACAAGTACGATCTCGAATAATAGAAATATTCGTTTCAAGAGTATGATTCCAAAAAACATTCTATATAAACGGTTTCTTGGAAGGAAATAATTTATCTATCTTTTAAATTTATTTATTATATATATATATATATTTTTTTTTTTTTAAATAAATTTATACCAAAAAAAGGTATATAAAGTATCTATGAGAGCGGATTAATCTCGTTTGAATTTGGCTCTGCACTGCATATTATTCATAGCGATTCTATTTATTTGCATATGAAAATCAGTAAAGTAAAATAAATGCGATCAGCTCGTCAATAATTTCGCAAAATATTTCGGCTTGTCTGAAGCAGCGCATTGTTCTCGTTTAATTAAATCACTTTATTAAATTGCTTTATTAATGCAGTAACACGAAAGAGCAATATAATTTTTGGGGGGAAATTACATTGAGAAACTATGCTATCGGTCGAATGAAAATTTCAATTATCTATGCAATGATAAATTCAACGAGATTAAAATAAACATAAACGAGCTGTTGTCAGCGATTCCACAAGACGAAAATTTCGTAATTTAACACGAATTTGAATTTTATTTATATAATTCCTTCACAATCTCAGTTTTATTGAAGATACGTTTAGCGTCGAGAAACAGACAAAAGAATTGATAGAGAATGAGAGGAGAGTCGATAGATACCAATAACGGAATTCGACAAATTTTCAATAAAACGTACATACAAATGCACATTTTACGTACGCATATGTAAGCACATACGAGTGTTTACACACTTTCCGCTATGCGGCACATATCGAATTCACAAGCGAACGAGTTACGCGAATACAGTTTTCGGTTTCAAAGATATTCTCGTTGATTGTGGAAGACCTACAGTGCCGAATATCGGATCCATGGGGTTTCATCCGGAGGATAAAGTTCATTGGGTAAGTAATCGTGGCGTCCTTCTCGAGAACGTTCTCGAAAGATTTAGCTCTCGACATATCCGTCAAGATGTATCCCACGTATCCTCGTGACTAAGCGGGAAGCAAATAAATAGTGTTCCTTGCGAAATTCAAACTCGAGATTCGCTTAGAGAAAAAATGGAGATCATTTTTCGCAATTGGAAATTGGCTTAACACACACAGCTTGAGGTACACTTTTTTTTATACGGTCTCTGATATATTGTTCAAGTCCGTTATTAATTTTTATCTCTTTTACAAATACATAAATTGCTCTTACATATACTTTAACATCTGTAGAAAATATTTGTATGATGTTAATTAAAACGAGAATTTTATATAAGTGATAACTAATTATAGTTGACAAGATATTTCAACGAAAATAAATGCGCAGTACACAAAAAATCTCTAAAGTGTGCATCAAGTTAATAATGTTGCAGTCCCTGCTACGTAAAGAGTGGTACGTAAACAGGCACACTCTAGTGTTGGGATTAGTAATGGCTATTTCGGATCATCCGGATCATCGCGACAAATCCACACAATGGAGCTTTTATTCTGCGAGCCCGCGTAAATTTTCGCCCCATGGGTGGTGGGTCGTCTCTCGTTTGACCGATTTCAAGCGATATTTACGGATGCGAATAAGCGTTAAATTTTGCGCTAATCGCGTTATTAGATCGCGGTCGATGTCATTCGCAACGGCGCGGCGGCCGGAAACTGTTTTCCGTGTGACAGACGGATATTCGATGTAGAAAAGTCGAGGGGCCGTCACTCCGGTGCGCGCTGTAATTAGGTTAAACTGCAGCGGACATTTACACGCGCACGTGCACGCGATCGTGGCGACGGCGGCGGTCGAGGAAAAATCAAATGAGGATCAACCGTGACAAGCACCGTCGTATTGTTACCGTGCGATATTTGTCAGTTCCTATATGACCGCGAATTTGCACGCTATTTGTGCAACATGCCGCCCGTTACCACAAAGTAATCGATGATTGATAGAATTATAACGGAACTGTTTGCAAAGGATACACGCAACAATATTGCGATGCGTGCGTTTGTTAATGGCAAATAACAAGGTTATCGGAAGCCTCGGAATTACCAGTATAGTTCCGAGAGCAGACGCGCATATAGCTCAGTCCCAAAGGACATGAATCCCTTTATGAACGAATATGTATCCGCAAATTCTATTAGAATGCATCATAAATGCTCTAAAATACGCACTACGCGTTTCTCTCATTAGGCAGCACGCGAGAAAAGACCGAGATCTTTTAATTACAAAATAGTTGGACTTTCACAATTTTTGCATAAAGTCGACCGAACTGCTTTGATAAAAAAATTTACATTTGTTCCGTCTTACATTTTTCTGTCATTCCAACAGAATTACGGATCGATGTACGTATATTATATGTTTATGTAGTTATGTGTACTTAATGAGTTCAATTAAATTTTTTCGTATTCCAAATGTATTAGACCCATTTCATTTCATATACAAAATCGCATCTTTAATAAATTTTTAAAATTACAATATACCCTATTTTTAATTTATTTCACTCCTTTCAAGAGAGTGAAATTATTCGCTCAGCATTAAATTGAGAAGTGACTCTCGCTTGGAGTGATTCCTCATTCCCTAAAAGTGTTACTCTAATTATGGAGTGAATGCTTCACTCCTTTCTTAAAGTGAAAATTTACTCTTACCGGACTAACGTAACTTTCACGATCGCTAAAAGTGACATTTCACTCTTTTAGAG
Organism: Solenopsis fugax; assembly: GCA_003595255.1. NCBI lineage: Eukaryota > Metazoa > Arthropoda > Insecta > Hymenoptera > Formicidae > Solenopsis > Solenopsis fugax. The sequence continues at coordinate 27,982 of QKQZ01035273.1, forward strand.
TGAAATTTTACGCGTAAATATTTAAAGTGTGCAAGGTCATAATTTGTTAGGGTCCATAAATTATTTATAAGTCTTAAATATTTTAGAACTATTAATACTGAATTAGTATATTATGTAGAAACAAAATATTAAATTTCGTATCTAAAGATAACCGTAAGAAATTAGAAATACTCAATCTTCTTTGAAAAAGATTTTGGTAATAATTAAGCTTGGTAAAATAAGTTCAATTAAATGTTTGATTAACATAACCAAATGTTTAATAATATTTAGTAATTATATTAATAGTAAACAAACATAATAATAACCAATTGGTTATCAAATGGTCACTAAATATTACTAAATATTTGGTTATATTAGCTAAATATTTAATTAAAACTATTTTACTACAGCTTAACTATCAGCATTTTACATAGACATACATAGTTGAACGACATTAACGACAAGCACTTTTGAAAGAGTTCTTGTGTGGATAATGCTAAGCTTAGCGATCTTATTGGAGGTCGCAGGAAGTCGAATCAATGTATAACCAGGTGCACTTCATCTACTCGACCGGCAGAGACGAGTGGAGAAGTACTCGACTCGTGGCATTAACGGTTCACTTGCCAGGCCGAATCGTCGAATCGAGTTGCAAACAGAAGCTGAAAGCTTTAGAAGAGACGCGCGACGTGACAAACAATGCGACCCAGAAGGGGCTCATTAATTAAGTACGCCTCTTTTGTTCAAGTACGATATCGACAAGCGACCGAAACACGCAACGCACTCTTTCACAAAGGAAATCGCTCATGTTAGAGCAAACAGAATAACTTAGAAGCTGAGAAGATCGCTCCCCCTGTTTCGCTACTTTAGAAGCATGAATTTTTAATGTAATATTACATGGAGTTATAAAAGATTCCTCTCATACTTGCTTTTTTTCAGAGTACATAATTAGTTCAATATGTGTCGCAAGGTTCCCTCGAATCAGCAGAATAATAAAAAATATATATAATTGTATTGAATATATTATTCTCATTAATTTTGTTCTTTACATTAAAAGTATACATTAAATAGTTAATCACAATAATTTATATGTAATTCTGATAAGGATGATGCAGTACGTCAGCAGAACCTTATTAAATTAATGAAAGCATGATAGTGCCACTAATAAAAGTATTGTACACGCGCTAAATGCATTTAATAATTATCAAATCTGATTATCAAAGTATCGCGTGTGACAAAGTACATATAGTAGTAGCTCTATACAAAGAAAATTTATTAAAAAATAAAGATTTTTAAATATTACGTAATATTATTATCAAAGACTGAGAGAGCCTTCAACAAAATCTAAAATAAAAATTAATTTAAATGTTAACTTTTCATCTGATAATTGTGATAATAGCAATTGCATAATAATTCGAGATCGTACAGCAATGTCTCTCAGGAATCAGCACTTAAATAGGATAAATAGAATAAATAATTAGTATCGCAAGATGTATAAAAAACTGCAAGCAATGATCGACGATTAAAGTAGAAAATTTTAAGATTCAGATCTGTCTCAAGATATATATTTAATGATTACTAAAATTCATAAAATTTTTTATAATTAAATTCAACGAGAAATTTATAGACAAGAACGCAAAAATGTTTCTTTTTCCAAAAAACTCTTGCGCGTATTCAGAAATATTTGTTTACTGTCAATGGACATGAATAACGTGTCCATAATCGTCTCGTCTTTCACGACAGTGTCGTTACTTATTTTATAATTTGTTTCTCGTTAACATGATCCGTTCAAAGAAGGTTGTTTACTTGATCGGTAGCATCTAATTTTCTAAGAACGTTCTCCGCGAATCGCTCTCCGGGGAAATCAATAGGATCATTCATAAACATTTTTTTCATAGACTTCCTTTGAGTGCAGAATCGAGTTCTGAAATGACACCCACAGTGATGTCCTGCGGTTTCTCGCACTCCATAGCGGCTATTACTCCGTATGATATCTACGAGAGCAGGATGTTATTCGTTCGATTCCATTCACGCTGTCGGTGAATGAAATCGAAAGAGGCACTTGGCCTTTGCATCTCGGAAACGTCCTCCATCGTCGAGTTGAATCCCCATTCCCTTTGCCACCCCCGAGAATGCCCGAACCATACTCCCTCTGGTACCCTCTTCCCCATCCTTTTCTCTTCACTTTTCTATTCTCTCTTCGTCGAGCTGCATTTTATCATTGTGTACATTCGGGAGCTCAATGAGAATTCCAGGCGGTGCGAAAAATTTAAATTTTACGTGAGCTCGTTTTGCCTATACGTCGGGACTCTTCTAGGTTGCAGGTACTCCAGGTTACAATGGCGACGTCTCGAGCACTTTGTGAATGAACTGCTTACTACGGTCCAGCCTACGAGCCAAGAAGAAGAAGAGCCTAACCATCTGGTCAGCGCGACTTACTACGAGAATAATACGGACTCTCGGGTATCATTGAGACCAACGTGATCCCGACGGGGCCGTAGGGTCTTTATGCCCAATTTAGGGCGCTCCAAGAGAGACAGAGAAACCGCGCAGAAGAATGACCTAGACATGGACACATGTTTCATTGAAAAGTCACATTCATTCGGCAAAAGTTTGGCCGTCATCCTCTTGCCGGAACGAAGGCGGGGTCGATTATTGATTTCGTATTAGCGCCCGTAGACCGCGAGCGACGGAATTTCTCGTAAATTCGCATCGGACCAGAGCGGCACGTTTCCCTTACCGCATTTTCTTTCTTTTTCCTTGCGTTTATAGCCGCGACGGTATGTGTACTACCTTGTACTACTGCCCGCGCCCTTTACGGTTCGCACGTAAAAAGTGGATCTTCTTTTTATGCTTTATTAATAACATAATAGAATGATGGCCGTGTAGATTGCGGTGCTGAAAGTCTGTATTTTATGCGCCATAAATTTCGAATACGGACTGACCGAGAGAGCGCGAAAATTTTTATGTGAATAAAAAAAATTTTTCATGTAACAAATATGTCGAATATATTAAAAATTTTTTTATCAATGCCTAAGTTACAAATAAGAAAGTCTTTATTACTTTCGTATTTAAAAACCATAGATGTTAACTCTCTTTGACGTCTTCCCTTTTATCCATGAACTAGAGATAAAGGTTTCGCATAATTCTCTGACATTCCTCTCGAGCACACAAATTGGTATCACGAAGTAAACTCTGAGATCTCAACTCCCGGTTGAAATTAAGTTGGTTATAGTTACTCGAGGAATCGGTACAAGTAATCAAGTACGTTTGGCCAATCAAAAGATATATCATGGACTAAATGGATGAAGTTAGATTCTCAGGCACTAGTATTTGCTTCATCGTACCGAGCAATCTTGTTACTAACTCCAAACTATTTAGTAAATCTATATCCCGTTGTTTGTCAATTTTATTGCTGAACGCCTGTATATTGTAATTCTCTTTTGACATTGATATTAGTAACTTATATTTTTCTAAAATCGCACACGCATATTTATCAGCTACACGAAATTATTTAAAAATTACGAAATTTGAAGTTCACGATTTTAGAGAAACCACAAGAAAAAATATTTGATTAAAAATTGTTTCTTTATTTCATTTATCAATAAATATTTCCATTTAAAAAATTTTTTATTTGACTGCAATTAAATAATTTATTAAGACCCATCGAGTAAATAATTTTTTTGTATAAGTAAAATTTTTTGTTTTAAGATATTCCTTCACTTAGTGTATCTCAAGATTGTGTGACAGAAAAGTACATAATAGTACTCGGCAGTGATAGCGACCATTTAAAATTTTGTCAAAGTGTCGTCCACACGAAATTAATTGTGGAATGACATTTTATTTATCTCTCGCTTGAGCGTGTGAAAAATGTCAAGAGCGAAAATATCGAAGGCACCACGCAATTTCCGAGCTACATCAAAGGGCTTGCCTACTCTTCCTACGAGCCAAGGTTCTGTAATGCGTCGATCGAATTTTACCAGAAGAAAGGCACCATGTCTAACGATAACACTCTGCCTACTTTATACTCCCACATGCTTCATCATTCCTGATAATAAAATCAAGTACGTGGGTAAACAATAATTTACGTATGTCGCACTACACGTGTATGCCCTTTTTACGCCCACGATGAAAAACGAATGACGTATCTTTCGATTTTGTGTATTTCTTCTACGCAAACAGTAAATGCAGTGAAAGAAAAAAATATTTTTAACGAAAGGTCGGCGATGAGGAAAATAACAACATAGACACCCTGGAAGAGGACGCATATAGCCTAGAAATAATCACAGAGGAAGTAAAACGAGCGAACTTAAATCAAAAACCAGGAAAGCATCCGGCATCGATGACATCACTAATGAACTTATCAAATACGGAGGTCCAGCATGAAATTATCAAACTGTTCCCAAAAATTATCTCCTGTGGAAAAACGCCGATAGAATGGAAAGCTAGCATAACCATATCTATTTATAAAAAGGGATGCAAAAAAACCTCGCCAACTATAGAGGGACCTTATAACCTTACTGATCTCTATATTAAAACTGCTAACAAAAATTTTGTTACAAAAAATTAACAACCATATTATCATGTGCGAAGAACAGCAAGGCTTCCGGCAAAACAGATCGATAATAGACGCAATCTTCATATTAAGGCAACTGATTAAAAAATCAATCGAATTCGATAAGTCCAAACTAATTGGTAAGAAGCGCAACCATTAGAGAAGAATGTAAAATACAAGATGTGATAAGATGGGTACGATCAAGACGTCGTAAGAGAAGAGACAATATAGACCGTATGGAACCTGAAAGGCTAGTCAAATGAGCTAAATTAAAAAAACCAAATACTAAACGACCACCAGGAAGACCACTGAAAAAATGGAAAAAATGTTGGACATCGACATCTCAAGAAACCGGATAGCGGAAAATAATAGGACACGGTCCTAACATAAGAAGAAATGTTTTATTATTTCGTATATTTTGCGCGTCGACAGTTTGAGGTAGTCTAGCAAATAGGAAGAGCGATATTTATCAATTATATACGTGACATTTATTGCAACCATAAAAATAACGGTACCATTTGTCTTCATGTTAATGGAATGAAAATAGACGTGTACATTTTTTTGCACGGTTAAAACTAGACAATCGATTATACAATTACCTTTCCAATTTTTTTCCTTTTATAAATCCCGTTAAATCGAAATCATATCTCGTAATAAAAATGGACAAGTACTATTTCCGAAAGTTTCTGTACAAATTATAATTTGCAGACTATTCTATCTCTGGGTAAATTTTCGTGACCCACTTTTAGTGGAATTTGAAATTTATCTAGCAAAAAATAACAAAAATTCGCGATTTATTTAACGGATATTTGCGTGAATCGTAAATTCGATAGCTGCGCAACAATTCTCATGAAACGAGCGAAGTGCCGTTTAATGGCTCGTTAAAACGGCTGAGCCCGACCAGCCCGACTAGTTTCGTAACCAAACAGACATCAGCAGTTATGGCATTCACCGGGGCCCGTGGGCTACACAGTTATAATTTTTCATAGGTACATAAAGAGAAAAGATGATCGCCTCGAGGGTACAACGATATGTTCCGAAAAACGTCTACTGTATTATGCAAGCCGGTAGCTATTGAATGGCATATTGGGTAAAGGAAGGTCGATATAAGTTTGCAGATTTGAATTTCTCACGAATTCAATGAGACGATGAATATCCTTTCCATGTCATACACTGTATTCAATTTTGAATTACATACGATTACAGACCGTACAGCCACTTTTGAATAATTTTATAACAGATTGATTCGAACAATCGAATTGCATTTTATTGAACAACTTGAACTCGCAAATAGAGAAGAAATGTAATTATGCATCTTGGAAATAAGTGATAACCACGCATTGCTTGATTTTTCTCAATTCGATATGCCTCATAAAAAAAATCGAAATTTCTCTTTAATAATTTTAGTATTTTTGATACCCGTGTAAATGGCGTGGCCAATTCACAATGGGGCTCGAGCAAACGATCGTGGTGTATTCGGCGCAAGAATATCCGAAAGTGTATCGTCGAAAGCGATCATGGCGTTTGTATCGCCGAGTAGAATTTTCTGTGTGCAGGGCGAGGAGTTGCGTGTGTTTGATCGAATCCACCTATTGTGCGCGCGACCCATAATACGCGGCGTCCGTAGAATTCACAGGGCCCCCGTGGGTGCCCTCATTGTTGGCCCCGGCGCGATGCGTACCCTTCGCTGTGTGCAGAAGTGCTTAATGCAATAATGCAATATAAAGATACCATCGGGAACTCGATGGCCCGTGTTCTTTGCTCAGTACACACGACCCCGTCCTCGCCCGACCAGATTTTCTTTCCGGCGCGGCGGCGGCGGCGGGAACGTAAATTAATAAGCGAACCGTACGCTCACGTCTCGATCTCGTAAATTTTGTAATTGGCCTCATCAATCGATCGCTATGCACCGGTGTGCGTGACGGCGGCGTTCGCTCCTCGATTCCATTCGCCAGTGAATTACGACGGCTAGAGAAGAGTTGAATCGGAGAGGATTACCTGCTGTAGCGAGTTCGAAAGGGCAAATGTACCGTGACTTTAACTTTAACGAGATTTCGCGGGATCGAAACTATTTTAGTCACATCGCCGTCTAAAGACCTGTAATTTAATGTGCTATGTTCATTTCTACGCTCAATTTAAATTTTAAGGCTCCCCGCACTACTAACTTTCTGCATTAAATATTTCGCATAACATCACATTGAAAACGACGAGCGAAATTTACTCTCTGTGTTTTGCATTTTTACAGTGTCGCTTTATCTTTCGCTCGCCAACGCTTTTATTTTTGAATAATTGTATCACCCGATTTTATTCTCTTTAGCGGGAAAAGAAATATATTGCCGCGAGTTAATGTTATTAATTAAACGACCTTTATAATTCGAGTCATAAATTTGCGAGACACGCGCATAATATTTAACGACGGTTTTAACGAAATGTATGTCATAATTGTAGAGAATTTCGTTCGATTTCTATTTTCATGACGAAATGGCGAGCTCATCAATTCTCTATCGCCGCGGTTTCGCTAGCATGCAAATAATTAATGGGGTCAAAGACGGCGCTGAATCGGCAATACGGTCGGCAGTAAAAGCCGACGAACTCGGCCGAGCATATAATTCTCGGTTTATGGTCTCTTGCACAGGTGCAGAAATGGGCAGTCGGATTAGATCCGGACTGGCAAGGATTTATCGACTGTCGTGGCGCCAGCGACAAATTTTTACCCGAGTCGAGAATGTGAGAGTCGTCAGTACTTTTTTCTTATCCAAGAATTAAGCCAAACGGATGTCTCAGATGACAAAGTATCACTTTATCTTCTTGCATTTCCAGACAGAAAATGCTCTTTAAAAACCAACCCGTTTATTTAACTAGATATAGAACAGGAAAGATCATTCACACACACGTAGTAGAAAATTTTGATGAATTTTTTGACAAATTTAAAGTTGACAAATTTAATGTTTTAGAAAAATTTCCAAATTAATTAGAGTATTAATATATTATTAATATGGTTTATGAGATAATTTCTTAAAGTGAATTTCATAAATTTATTTCTGTGACTCAACTTCTTTTATTATCTGTTCAGCATTATTAACTATTCAGCTATTTAGCTATTAAGTGTATTACAAAAGCAATTGAGAAAAAGATTTAACATAAATAATGATAGACGACAAATAGGATATTCGCCTTTAATCACAATTAGATTTATCATATCGAGGTCTCTGAGACATAGATCTTCAATCAGTTTCCCAATCTTCGACTTGATTTTCTTGCCTCAGAACTCAACAATTTGAGTCAGACAGCGTCCCATTGCCCACGTTAATGAAGAGGAGGTCCGGGTCAAGAGGGGTTACCACTCGTGACCAGCCACCAGATAAATTACGTCACGCCTCACACGATATTCAGGTAGCCACCAGGTGTCTGCGTACCCTACCGGCGCGGTACGATCGACCTATTCGAAAATTTTCGCTGCTCCTCCAGATTTCTTCAGTTCAATATTCTTTCTCCGCCAGAACATGCCTTTCGAACTCGCGTGGTATGTTTCGCCACAATGTGAGACTCTCTATCCCTAACATGTCGGCTTTGTCAGCGCCGCGCTGTCTCGGTTGACTCTCTGACAAATTGGCTAAATCGAGGGTGAATCTGGTGCTCAAAAATGAAAACAAGTTTGCCCATGTAGGAATATCGATGCATTAGGTTTTCGGGATTTGTCAATTTTCATCATTGATGAAAGTTTCGAAGATGAACGAGCAAGCGACTTCGCAATCGTTGTAAGAAACCGTAACGCTTACCATAAATAAAGGATAGGTACTCCACGGGAATTTTATTTCGACGGCAAATATATGCGCAATAAAAGTTTCTCCTATTCTTAAACAAGTAAAATGGATTGCGCAGTATACATACTATATACTTTCTCAAGTGCCATAGTCAAATTGAATAAAAGCATCTTTCAGGCAACGCGGGTTTTTTTTATTCGTGTATCTTTAACAAACTGTAAAGCTTGGAGAAGTTGGTAGTTTTTAAGTTCTTTAACGTAAATTTAGTGGCAATAAAAAGAATTTCTTAGTAATTATCAAAATATTAATAAATATTCATTGTAATACGAATTACGATGTTGAAAGATACATTTTTAGAATTAAGAATGATTCGAGCACAGTGACATCTTATATTTTTAAGAATACACTCCAGATTTTTGTATGTGAAAATCTGACAAGCGTAGTAACTTCATGGTATAAACCGCGACCATTCGAAAACCGTTCGCTCGAGCCGCGCGAATCCGCAAAAGTCGCCGAAGGTCTTTGGCAGCTGCCTCGTTCCACGCCTATTTCCCGCGTTAAAACCGAACGATTTGTCGGACGCGATGTGGAGCCCTCCGTCGGGATTCGACATGGTGGATCTCTCGAGGATCTTCGAAAAGCACGAAAGATTTCACGCCTCTCCACGAGGAGAGCGCTTCTCATGAACGGTAAATGTTTTCTCGAGTGCATCGCCGCCGTCGATGCAACCAACCGTGCACGAGGGAGAATCTAAAGAAAGGTGAAAACTTACATAAGCGTGTGTGGATAGGTACACGATAGTTGCAGTCCGTTTACGCGGTCGTTTAAAGAGAACGTATTCTGGTCTATACAGCCCCGCGAAACCAAATGAAATTTCGCAAGCTAACCGCAAGTACGTTCCCCACAATTACCTACTTTGAGTAGGTGTGCTTTTTTATGGCTTCCGTCGTATTTCGTCGAACTACAATTGAACTTCGTGGTATAGCCTTGCTCTATAATTTGTTATTATTTTCATCCATTCACTATTTTTAATCCTTATAAGACTCTCATTATTTATTTTTAATTGCGCATGGTACTACGTCGAATTTTTATGTGGAATAAACAAGTACAGCGGAATTTCAAATATTATTACTTAAACTTGTTTTTAAAAGATAGTCTTTACACTTTGTGCAAAACTAGATAAGTATAACTTATGACCTTGGACAAAAGTATTATATTTTTTTAAATATTTTAACTAATGAAATTTAAACAGAAAAATTAAAATGTAAATTATTCTTTGTTTCAAGAACTCTTTAATATGTTTGATGCTAATAACCAACAGGAAATAATACAGATAAAATAAATTTTAGATAGAAAAAATATAGATACCTAATACTTTTAGCCAAGGTTATAACCATCTGTAACAGCGTTAAATAATTTGACATAATTTTTATTCAATCCTATCCAGTTTGTTTTACAAAAATGCGTGCTTTAATCAAAGCTATTGTTCACTGTACGACTAACAGTGCAGTAAACGCAATAGCCACTTGAATGTACAATGCAGTAATAGAATCATGGATCGTGGCTTCGCAATTAGGGCAGAATGTAAGTAATTGCGGAGCAGAATTACAATTGCGCGCGAAAATGCGCAAGAGCCGTTGTGTTCGTATCGACCAACTATTAGTAGCCACGAAGCTAGTAGTAATTGACGTACGTGGTGAGAAATGCTTGCAACTCATTATCATAAATCACATCGTGAGACTTAGTAATGTGCAAATGCACACAATGCACTTTTCCATCCATTTTAGTTTATTAATTTAAAGATATGTACGTCGGTGTTAATGAATTTAACTGAATTATATGATTATTTTTACTTTACAATACAAATAAAGCGACAAATTCGAATTTTCAAAGCTAGAATCTCCAAAGATATTAAAAAGTGATACATTTTACTATTTTATTCGTAATATTCTCCATTATTCTATTATTTTTGCATACACGAAATTTAGGCCAAATAAATTCTCGGTGTTTTTCAGCTTGAGATTTTGAACTAATTGCCATTTGAAAGAAGAAGAATTGATGTACTAATCTTTATCATATGAAACGCTATGTTGCTACTTTCACATGATAAATTCAGATTCGACAAATTGTCTACCGATAATAACTAAAACTAGATTTGTAAGTATATAGCTATTACAGGATGCTTTGACACTTAGGCCATTAATACATTATTGTGTATGAATATCGGAATTATATTAAATTGCAATTTTCCTTCAGCTGTATATCTCACCGAAAAAAAGAACAGATCTATATTATATAATAGAAAAAACTATACCCTCCCATAGATGTACGCTAGGTTTAAAGAATATTGTGAGAAACAGTTCTGTGTGTGCTTTTTTTATCGTAACGACAAAAATTTGTAATACTAATTTCATAGATTAACATTGTGAATACATAGAAAAATACTTTATAATAATCAATATCAATGATACAAAATATAAATTTATCGGTATGACAATGTATAAATATCTACTCATGCAATGTAAATTACTACCCAGCAAACAAGGTGACGTTTAATGAAATCTTAATAACGTCTTAATGACATCTCTCACTTCAATAAGACGTCATTTAAATGTCATTTGGCATCATCTTGTATGCTGGGAAATCAGTGCAATTTTTGCAAATTTTATTACTACGCATGCAATATAATCTATTCTTTTTAGCTACTTTATATTTATTACTGTAATTTTATTAATTATTTTGTGTGCATAATAAATTATTAAAAGATTTAATAATTATTAAAAATCTTTTAATAATTTATTATACACACAAAATAATTAATAACAATGACCTTTTAATAATGTATTATATGAAATAATAGAGCAATAAAAAAGGTAAAATGTATAGGAAAAGCTAAAAAGTGTAGCTAAAAAGAATCGATTGTAAAACTAAATGAATAACAGTACTCATAGATTCGCACGTCCCTCGATGTCCACCGATGCATCTTCCGCTGCAATCACATCCGCAACAGTGGAACCCCGAAGTGGTTTAAAAAGCCTCCTTGCATTTTTTTCAACGTTGTAACTTGCACTTTATTTCACATTACTACACTCGCGACGCGANTCAACGTTGTAACTTGCACTTTATTTCACATTACTACACTCGCGACGCGAGATCCGCGGAGTTGCAATTTTACTGAACTTAATAATTTAACAATGCACGTATTTAACAATATTTAACGAATGTTTATTATAGAACAAAATATACGGATCGAATTAAAACAATTTTACGTATCCATTGTAGTCTGCATTTTACTTGACACACAAAGCACTTGCGACACGAAATTTATGATCTACTCTGCGTTATTTAAAAAGTTTATGACAAATGAAACACGCGAATATTATTAATGACAATTTGTTGCAATATATTTATAAATAAAGTTTAAAGTTTAAATCACACATTTATAAACGAACGAAACTTGCGAATTATATATAATATATAATATATTTAATTTAATGTTTCACAATTTTTTTAATTGTCTTTCCCTCGCAATATTTCTGTGAAACTTATCCTCGCAATATTTTTGCGAAGATTACTTCGCCTTGCAGCTCCTCATGCGAAGCTCAATTTCGCAATTCTTTTGCGAATATCAACGGAGATTTTGTAATAAGTAAAGATAAGATGCAAAATTGGAATACGAAAATTATTTAAAAAATGTAAAATAATTACGAATTNAAAAAATTGTAAAATAATTACAAATTAATTGCGAAATAATAAAATTTTTTGTCACAAAATTGTGAAAATGTTACTCGCGAATTTAATAAAATTTGCATTATTTTTGAAACTTAATTGCGAAACTATAATTAATTAATCGAATACAAAAACTTGTAATTTTTTTTATCTTTTTTTCCTTTATTCTTGACGCTTCGTACACAAAAATCATCTACATCTACATTTAAAAAAGCTACATAAAAAAATGAATTGCACTGATTTCAGCCAAAACCATCACCTATTATACCCTAAATGCTACTCACCAGTACCTTCACCAGTTATGTTTCTCATCATGATCTGCAACAAAAATTACATATTAATATCGTGCCAACTTCACAGTTTCCGCTCTCAATTCAATTATTAGTTAATTTATTTAAAATTGACAGAGGGTTAGTTCACACACAACTTAATCGCAATGCAACTTCGTTTTCAATTTAAATCTTCTTATTTAACTCACATACCGTGCTTGCGATCCATTTTCTCTCATTTTCAGATTTGCTATATGTACCTCGAGAAAAATTTTGCGCTATAAACTGTTGAATTTTATCAAAATTTTAGACTAACATTTTCAGAAATGTGTTATAGAAATGATATTTGACCGCTAATTTAAGATATTATAAAAAAAAAGAATTATTCCTAAAATTATTTGTTCTCAAAAAGATTTGGTTTCCGATCTCTTTCGTGAAATCTGTTTAATTTTAATTAATGTTATATAATGTCTATTTCAATGAATTTTTAAGAATATATTTTTTTTCTTCTTTACATGATATTTTGACAGTAGTAATTTATTATACTTTTTTTAATACCTTTTTTTTTAATATCATTTTCGCTTCAAAAACTCATGATGGCATTCAAATTTATTTGTAAAAAATTGCAAATTGAAAATTTTATCGCCCAAGCACCACAAAATTTATTATAAACGCCATTTGAAGCACGTAACAAAAAAGAGACATAAACTAATGCCCGGTTTGCGAAAGAGTGGATAAGTCGACGGATAAGTGAAAAAGCGGGTAAGGTATTTTTAAAGCGGACCATTTCTTTCGCGGATGCTATAGCATTTTACCGCAAGAGATTATGTCGCTTACAAGCTGAGCAGCAGCTAGACCCGATGAAAATCCATGATTAACAAGAAACACAGAAAAAGTTTCTTTATCTCAGAACCGTACTATCGTAAGTTATACTTATCTAGTTTTGCACAAAGTGTAAAGACTATCTTTTAAAAACAAGTTTAAGTAAAAATATTTGAAATCCTATTTTCAAAAATAAAATGCTGAGCTTTTTTAGCATCAGTCTGATTTGTTGCCCAGAATTATCAAGATGCTTATTTTGAATTAAAAAATTCAAAAATAAATAAATAATTAGAAAATATCTCTTTTTAATCGAGAAGATTAATACGTTTAATGAAACGCTTGCGGAATGCATATCAGTCTATTTTATATGCAAACTTATTTTGTAATAATAAATTAATTTGTCGTACTAATGGCAGGTTTAAAATGTTCTTACAATAACACATTTTATCAATATATTATACATATTTATAGATAAAAAATAAGTGTAATTTATATTATAACTCGCTCTTTATCTACGTTCACACTCATGCTTATGGCGATTAATCGAGGTGAGATGCACACAGCACATTGCATTTCACATATAAGGCCGGCAATTAAGCATGAAAGGTGAACTACTAACTCGTAAAAGGGCGTCGCGACGCGACATAGCGCGTCGGCGTCAACGTCAACGTCGCGTCTTTTAGATTGGCTTTACGCTTCCGCACATGATGCAATTTCCAGCGGTAAAGGAAGACGGGGGATGGGGGTAAGAGAGGAGAGAGGTCAGTTTTAACGACAGTCCAACCGATCGTGGTTTCACGTGGGGCGAGTCACTCCGTCACAAAGGGCGGAAATTGATGAAGCTTCTCTACCCCGACGACGACGGTCCTCCGATACATTTTCGATTCGTCGCCTAACACTCGTGGTGCTCGAAAGAAATTCTTAATGCGCGACAAAAAGGAACCCTGCATCCTTTCTACCGCCGAATAATCGATTCGCGAAACCCCTGCAGGGACACCTCCCGTGAGATTCCTCACGCGAAGGGAAGGAAGCGATGCACTCCCGATAAAATCGCTGCTGCACTTTGCCAAGAGCATTTTCTGTCTCACCGATGCGATGTATGTGGGCGAGATATTGAATGGTGTATAACATACCGGAAAAATGAAACGCGCAAATATTTTTTCAAACGAGAGCTTATTATGAATCTTCATCCTTTACTCAGTGAAAATCGATGGCGATTGAAAAAGAGGTAAATGACGCAATATTGCCCTTCTCTTTCTAGATATAAAACGCGTTTTTTCCTTTGCGTGAAAGCAATCTGTATTTTTCTTCATAGGAACGTGACAGATCGGAAATTGAAGGATTAAACGTCGCGAAATGCTTTCTGTTCGTAAAATTGCAATAAAGGATGTGCCACGTCTCGCAAGAACGATTCTAATAAATTGTATTTTCGATCTGTTTCAATTTATTTTCATAGAGAAATGCGAAGACAGTGAATACGTATAAATATTGTTTTATTTATATCTCAAGAAAATATTTCTCGGTAGTAGGTAAACTGGACATCGTCGGGGATTCATCTATTCAGCGACTATTTCGACTATCTCGACTATCTACTCGTTTTCATTACAGTCCCGAAGAACCCGTTTGCAGTATCGTTATAAATTGTACCACGTGCGACTAACGACAAATTAAATGAGGAAATCGATCTTTCATACGGCGACACCTGACACCATATCCTTCTGCGATCACGGACCTCGAAAGAGTCAAAGTCGCAAAGAGAATATCGAGGACACTGCTCTAATATAAAATCGATATTCATAAATATGTAATAAATTGAGTAAATAATATAGATTTTCGTCGTATTATCTTGCACTGACGTTTTACTGCTGTACATGTTGAGAAATATAGGAGGGCTATACATAATACGAAATATATAACGTGACCTTATTTGAAAATGAAAAATTCGAAAGAAAGTATCTCTCAATATATCAATTTATCTTAAAGATGTATTTGCAAAATTTAATTTTAAAAAAATTGTTTAATAATTGAAAACAAATATTTTAATT
The DNA here is from genome assembly GCA_003595255.1 of Solenopsis fugax. NCBI lineage: Eukaryota > Metazoa > Arthropoda > Insecta > Hymenoptera > Formicidae > Solenopsis > Solenopsis fugax. Next base: position 43,142 of record QKQZ01035273.1, read on the forward strand.
AGTTTAGTTGCATTATGTATAAAACATGTTATTGAAGGAATTCCTTCAAAAGATTTACGGAATCAAGCTCAAATGCATTCTTTTACTACGAGTGAAGAATTGTTGAGAGATAAATTAATTGCAGAATTAAAATTTTTACACCCAACTGTTGCGTTAAGTAGTTCTAACCGGCCTAATCTAGAATATATTTGTAACAAGTACAACAACATAATTATCGATAAGAATTATGTTTTAACAGAGTGGGAAATGTTAAAATATTATTTTCAAAGTCCACTATCAAAACAATTATGTAAAAAATTAATTGTAGAATTTTGGCATGAGTTGTCAAAAACCAAAACATTCAATAACGAATTGCCTTTTAAAAATTTGTGTCAAATTGCTGCCATGGCACTCTCATTAGCCCATTCCAACGCAGAAATTAAAAGGGTGTTTTCAATGTGTGACCTTAAAACGAAGAAAAGAAACAGACTGAAAAACGAAACATTGTACAATTTTAAGAATAAAATTAAATTTAAAAAACACTCAACGAACATGCCGTAATTATCCTATAATTAATAACCATTATAATTTGTTCCGCAAAAACTTATATCAGAAATAAGATTGATTGTGAATGAGTACATTCAAATGTGCAACTACTCACTGAGTGGCTAAGTAGCAATTGAAAATGATTGGTTCTTACCTTTGGATCCAACCAATCATTTTCAACTTATTATTTAGTCGCTCAGTGAGCGGTTGCGTATCTGGATGCATTTATTATACTGTTAACTGTATTTTTGTGATATTAATTAAGTAAAAATTATGTAAAATATTTCAAAAATGATTTAATATTCAATTGGTTAATATTCATTTTGAATAATTTATAATCGGTTTTCATGATCGATTCTTATTTTAAGATCATCTTAAGCAACATCTTAAGATGCTAATACAGATCTCTGATAGATAGCATCTTCAGATGATACTTAAGACGATCTTAAATATAAAAATCGACTATGAATACTGAACTAAAAATCCCAGACAATAAAGCTATAGCCAAAAATATGTTTAAGCTTTTTTTTAGTGTCTTATTATAATTAATTTTTTGCATAACGTCTATATAGTTCCAATGTTTAAATTCTGTATATTGAAGTATCACATACTTGTTACATAAAGCATTTATACTATATACATTTATATTATATAAAAGAAAGCAATAGATACAAATAAATATGATATAAATATCACAAAATATTTATACAAGTTGTTATACAAAGTATTATTTTCAAATTATATAGCAGATTCAAATTGTGTTGACTGGGATAATTATTTAACTGTATATACATACTTTTTTGTTTATACATGTTTATATGGACAGATCAATACATATATATAATTATCCAATGCTTGCATATCCTACTCGACACAATTTGCAACTGCTATATAATTTGAGAATAATACTTTACATAACAAATCTTTCATGATATTTATATCATAATTATTATCTATTGTTTTTATGTAATATAAATATGCAAATGCTACATATTATTTACATAATAAGTAAGTATGTGATGCATTAATATATAGAATTTCAAAGTTAAAACTATATAGAAATTATACCAAAAAGCAGTTAATTATAAGATGATATAAATATATCATCATCATTACTTTTGAAAAGTGAAATTATAATATATTTACAACATTGTTGCAACTTTCACATTATATAAAAAGTAATACTGACTGAAATACTATATAAATTCAGTCACTCACTTCTTCTGTAGCTCGTTGTGCTCCTTCCCTGACTGCGCCACTGCTCCCAGGCATTCCATCGCCCTAATTAACACAAATCACAATAAAAAAAAGCTATATATTATTTATATAGTAAGTATATGATGCATCAATATGTATAATTTAAAAGTTAAAGCTATATAGATATTATCAGTATACAAAAAAATAGTTAATTGTAAGATGATATAAATATACTAATCAACATTTTGTTACTTTTGAAGTGTGAAATTATAAATTCTCACATTATACAAAAATACTGACTAAAATAGTTATGAATATATACATTCACTCACTCACTACTCCTGCAGCTCCTTCCTTGACTGCGCCACAGTTCCCAGACACTCCATTGTCCTAATTAACACAAATTACAATAAGATTCTATCCTGATATCTAACATATAGACGTAAAATAAATTTTACAATAAAACTCACATCAGATAATTTGGGCAAGCTTTTTAATTCATCGATTGATCAATCACATAATGTGCAAATGCAGCTTTTACAGAACAAAGTTGCATTTGTACATAATGCGACTGATCAATCGGTGAATTAAAAAATTCGCCTTCTCTCTCTTATAAGAGAGATATATCGAATCATAGCAAAATGCAAAATACGTGAAATCGATACGTCAATACAACGAATGAATTTGCTTACCATCGTGCTGTCTCTTCAACTCAATTATGCATTTTCCTTGAACACGCACTTGCTCGTTGTTTATCCGACAAGCTCGAACGGCACTCGACGATCATCCACTATCTCGCAGCCCCCCGTCAAACACCTCGCGGACACGTAGTACCGCATTCGTGACGCACAATTGCGACGCGATATAGCTCGTCCGTAACACCGATGTTTCCCGACACTTATTGCACTCGAAATGTGCACGAGACGACAACGCAAAATGCAATGACCACCCGCTGCCCGCTGCGTCGAATGACGTTTTCGATCGACACTTCAGTAAATCCGGCCGGCTGAGGCTAACTTCGCGATATACGGCGTAGCGTGCCCGAATGTCAACCGTGTCAGAACGATCGCGGGGGTTCGCCAAGAGTCTCACGCGATCGTTTTGCAAGATCGGCTTACCGTTCGATCCTGGAACTCGCGACGGCTCGTAAAGTCCTCCCCAAGATGCAGGCCATTGCAAACGAAAACTGACGCGGAGTACGCGGACCGCGGATGGCGGGAAGACGAAGGACGTGACGTGTCGGGAAGACGACGCTAATTGGCCGCAATATGACGTCACGCTAGTGATATGACGTCACGCGACTATGAGTGGTGCAGTGGGTGGTCAGTCACGCGTATGAAATTACAATGACGCCGTTATTTAACGTGATCATCGCGTCGAAATACACGGACGAGTGAGCCAGCAATAATTTTCAATACCTTGTGTCGCTCGGAACGGTTATATATTGAAAGTGACTTTAGTGTACATCTACATTATGCAGTTGGGCCCACTGCACTGGGCCGAAGCCTCGAACCCACCCCCTCGCGACTTTTATTTCCACTCAAGTGGCCCCCTGTTTTTGTTTTCACTCAGGTGACCCCCGTGTCCGCGTAATTGCGACGCCTTCTCTGCTCCGTCTCGGCTCGGTGTCGTCGCACGTCGCGTTGTTTTGAAAGTTATCCGGGCGTGTGTTGAAAGTGCATTCCGAAACGAGCGAGTGAATGACGGAGAGTGATGCTGCTGTACGTGGGTGATCGAGCAGGCGCTGATCGACATGCAACGAGTATCGCAACGAGTGTATCAGAAGTCGGAGCTTCAGTGGCAGCGGCAGGGATATCAGCCGGTGAGTTTAATCGACAATCAAGTATACTATTGAAGGACTTTCTACAAACACATTTTGTTAACAAATCTGGTGCCAAATTATTAATCGCGTGCCATGAATAATTTTGTCCCGGCGAGAAATTTACTGCAGATTGGGTAGTACGAATAGGTACTGCCCAGTAGATAACAATAATCTGCATAGATAAACGGCTCAATAGATAATGACAGCATATACATCGTTAGTACTTATCGATCGAACTTATGGATCGCGCGCATTTTTATCAATTATAATTAGTAAAATATGATATACGTATATGCCATCATTAAGCTGCGCCTGCCTCGTAAAGTCTGCCTCGCAACTCGTCGTACTACTCACTATACATGTACCTAAATGCGACAACCTGCAAATAAATAGGTAGTAAATATAAAATTTCCAGAAAGAATCAAATTCAGAGTTTTTATTTTTTTTAATGAATTCTTCAAAATATTAATCCTAAAGCTGAAATTATTAAAATTATAAAAAAAAATATATATATAAGGATGTTTTTATTATAAGCATTTTTTTGCAAATAAATTGTAGTTGCCAGTGATAAAAATAATAAATAATTTCAATTTTATCAATTTGCCAGTTTGTCAACTAAATTCAGAATTATTATTTGCAAATAAAATATGAAAAACTTATTACTTTATACTTAAAATAATATTTCCTTCTTCTTTTTATTATTATTAATGTTGTAAAATATTATGAGATAACAAATATAAAACTCTCGCAAGAATCAAACAAATTTAAATTTTTTTTTCAATGAATCCTTAAAATATTAAAGGTTATAACTTTATTTTATTACATATTCGAAAAAATTATTATATTTATATAGTGAATAGTTTGAAACTGGAAATTTCTTGTTTTCTGAAAAATTTTACTTTTTTAATACTTTTAATTTCATTGTAGACGCAATTAATTGAAGGGTTTCTTACAAAAACGAAATAGTTTTTCGCTAAAGTTAATATTTAGTATTTTCTAAATTCAATACTTAGTATTAAAGTTAAATTTTTTCAGAAAACAAAAAACTCGGTTTCAAACTGTTTACTATATAAACATGGTAATTTTATCAAATATAATAAAATAAAGTTGTAAAATTTAATTAATATTTTAAGGATCCATTGAAAAAAAAAATTTAACTTGTTATGAATTTATATTTGTTATCTCATAATATTTTGCAATAATAATAATAATAAAAGGGAGAAGAAAATATTATTAAAAGTATAAAACAATCGAAAGCAGCGACGTATCGATTTCACGTATTTTGCTGATTCGATATAAGAGAGAGAGAGAGGGCGAGTTTTTTAAATCACCGATTGATCAGTCGCATTATGTACAAATGCAACTTTGTTCTGTAAAAGCTGCATTTGCACATTATGTGAGTGATCAATCAATGAATTAAAAAACTTGCCCAGATTATTTGATGTGAGTTTTATTGTAAAATTTATTTTATGTTACATGTTAGATATCAGGATAGATTCTTATTATAATTTGTGTTAATTAGGACGATGGAGTGTCTGAGAGCTGTGGCGCAGTCAAGGAAGGAGCACGTTGAGTTGCAGGAGCGGTAAGTGAGTGAATGTATATAATTACGAGTATAAGTATTTTAGTCAGTATTTTTATATAATATGAGAGTTTATAATTTCGCTTTTCAAAAGTAACGATGATAGTGTATTTACATTATCTTACAATTAACTACTTTTTGATATAATTTCTATATAGTTTTAACTTTTAAATTACACATATTGATGCATCATATATTTATTATATAAATAATAACATTTTTTATTGTGATTTGTGTTAATTAGGGCGATGGAGTGCCTGTGAGCAGTGACGCAGTCAAGGAAGGAGCACGACGAGCTGCAGAAGTGAGTGACTGAATGTATATAGTATTTTTCACATTTTATTTGCAAATAACAAATAATTTCGAATTTAGACAAACTGGCAAATTATTTATTGCTTAAACTTGTTCGATTGTCGCACTGTCTGAAGTAATTAAAATCAATTTTATTTCTATGATCATTGAAAATACGAAAATACTAAATATTTAATTTGAAAAATACTAAATATTAACTTTAGCCAAAAAAAATAAACATTCATCGTAGATGTAATTAATTGAAAGGTTTTTTTTATAAAAACTAAACTTTGTGACAATGGAGATTTATACTTACCTTATAAAATGAAATGTATTTATGGCACCTGTCTTTAAAGTGTCGCTCGCAACATTTTTGCTTTTATCGGTGCAATCTGCAACGAGATGCATCCTGACACGCGCAAACGGGCGAAGTCGACCTACGGAATCGGCGGAGGAATTGCATGGGGTTAATTCTTAATTAAATTGTACACGCAAAGTTTGTTTCGTCACGGGGCACTCCCGCCTTGTATTTTCCGCGCGCACCTGCACACCCCCGATGCCACGTGGAATCCATAGAACGTCGGGGAGTCCACGACGAAACAGAATAAATACGCGTCACCCGAGCACGTCCTCGTAGCGTAAGCAATATGTGTCCGCGACCCTAACGTGCCGCCTCTGAAAAAGACACAACGACATGCTATTCGCGGCACGTTGAGGCCACATCACTGGCGTAGAATCGCAAATTACCATTGTGCTAGCTTCGACCGCTCGTGAATGGACCGCGTATCTCGAGAGACAAACGAAGAGAGATTGCGTTTTTTTTTTTTTCACGATGTGGCAGAACGTTTTGTTTCGTTGCGAACGTTAATTTAGTTGTCGGTGTAATAGAAAGCCTTTATCTTAATCTTGGAAAAACTCTCGAAGAATAGACAAACAGTTCTCCCTTGAGAATATGGATAAACGGCAACGTAAGAAGAAAGAAAATGCAGCAAACATAATAAATAATATATAAAATGCATAAAAAAATCTAATTCAAATTTATTTAGACATTCGTTCTGAAGCTAGGACAGCGAAGCAAATCTGCCAGGGAATTCTATCATTCCAATTTCGCGCATTACATTAGCTAGCTAAATCGATTTTTGTCAAGTTCGGATGTAAAGTAGGTGTGTAGGTGCGTGTAAGCGGCGGCATGTGGGAAGTCTCAGCTCGAATTTCGTGATATCGGAATCGCGCGAAGCAGTTACGGCAGTTTCAAGGCAGTTTGGGGAACAGCATGCACGTATATTGCAATTGCGATTGGTACGAAGTAACTGGGAGATTCGTAACGCGAGTCGGCTCGTAAGCTCCGGCTGGAAGTCGACTTAACACGCCGACACCACTGGAATCGGAGTACGTGGGGTGGCAGCCGCGTACACTTTCTCTCTCTTTCTCGTTCTCCTTTTCCCTCGCTCGCCCTTTATACAAACTGCACGTGTGCTCTCATCATGGTCCCGGTCGGTCTTCGACGCAACGGCGCGCGTTAATACGCCTTATATATCGATATCGTGTGTGTCGGTACTAGATACCGCGTAATAAGCATCAGCCAGTAGCCGGATAGCTAGAGAGGAGGGGTCAATCCTGATTCTGTACGTTTTAATGTGGGTAATATTAGCACGCGATGCACCATGCACGCCTGTTTGCATGATTGAATACATAGTCGCGGATAATGCAACGCCAGCATTGCAATAGTTATCATTCATCCGTTTGCTCCAAAATTACGCCCGAATCGATGAAATAATTATGCTTCGTGTTTGTTTTAATCACTTCTACTATATCGGATTTCAGATCCTGTTTATTCAGATACAATGTCGACATAAAGGATACAGGTTTTGTGTACGCAAATAGTACAAGCTAGGAAAAAAGTTACAAGGTCCCCTAATCGAATGTTACATGTGTCACGATTCAATAGCTCCTCACAACGACATTTTATGTAGGGCTACTGTTGGAGTGCAGTAAAAAGAGATGATGTTTGACGACGCGAGAAGCGTGGCAGCACGCGTCGAGTCGGAGAAAAAAAAAAAGATAATGATTCCTCGTCATTCTTCGAAGCTGCCGCTGCTGCTGTCACGCATCTCGATGAATGCGAAGGTGAACGCTCGAACGGAAATGAAATCGTCATCTATCTCATTTGAAAGTTGGCCGTACGACAAATTCGTATTAATGACCAAGCACGTTTTCATTTCTACGTTTCTGCATACTCATCACCCGGCACAATGTTGACGTAACAGTTGCGAATGATCCCAGATAGTTCTCGGCGTGGCGGAGTTTCTCTTATTGTCGGCTTCAATTGGTCGGATATCATATGTCGACGGGCCCAGCGACATTTGGACCTCTGTCATGCAGATTCATTGACGATCGACAGCATACGGCTGCAGTCCATGACACATCCAATCATACGCGCCATTCAACTATCTGTAATCAAATTATAAAAGAATGTCCCCAATCTGAATAAAAGAAATATTTTAGGGAGAATTATTTTGCATGTCGAAAAACACACACGTGAAGAGAACGTTAATTGTCGCATGAGAGTCTTTTAGATAATTTCGTGGTCTGAACATTTTCTTTTGTTATCTCTAACGCAAATGCTACTGCGTTTTCTCATTAAAATTAAAGTTAGACTTACAGCTGCGCATTGCGCTTAATGACGTTAGAATGTAACAACGCAACAATGAGGTATTCACGATATTTCAATGCTATTAAGTAATTAACATTACCTTTTAGAACGCGGTATTGCCGAGAAACGCGACATTACTAGCATGAATTAAATCGGGTTAGAGAACGTAGAAACGAACAAACAAAGACATAAACGATTTCGATTGTAAATGCCGCTTTACGAAAACTTTTGCGGCACATTCACCTCCGCATTTCCCGATGTACATGTATTATATGTCTTACATTTCTCTGTCACTCCAACAAAAAAAAACTTTATTCTCATCGATCTCTTGTTCCAAAAGTTATTTATCCCCACAGTCGATCTAAATTTCAACTTTACTTTGTCAAAGTTCAAGCTGAGTTAAGACTTACTGTTTCAAGAGTATCAAACGCGCGTGACTGCAATCTCGGGAATCGCCACGAAAGTTTCGCCCACATCGTAACAAATTGTCGTTGCGCATGAATCGTGCGAAATGAACTTTTTCCTCAACGCGCGTCAAAGTCCGCCTATACATTTTTGCCTTTCCATTTGCCGCTTTCCATTCGCGTGTCCATCATTTTTTTCCCGCGTGTGCTTCTGACCGAAACAAAAGACCGCGGAATACTTTTGCGCCGGAATTGAAAAACTACCGCGGACAAAAGGAGAATGATAACCGTAATGCATTCTGCAACTTGGCGATGTCTATCCCGCGAAAAATCGGCATGAAGTTTTCCGCGACTAAGAAACTACTTTTACGTGGAAACAAGTCTCATTTTTGGTTTAGCATTAAAATTTAAATACCGGAGTTTCATTCTGTTAGAATACTTAAGATTGCTTTCTGAGTTGCAAATTATACATTATTTCTACAATGTAAAAATTTCTATCCTTATTTGAATAACATAATAATGTAAGAGTAAATATTGTTGTTTTACTTTAGTGTGTTATAATGTATTTTATTTTTACCGATTTTTAGATAAACGATATATGCATATACACTAAGAAAAAAATGTTCGTGATTCAAGTAAATATGTTATTAGTACTATTCAAGTAAATTATTCATATTACAAATAAATATTACCAACAATAACATATTTACTTGAATAATAAAAAATTTTTTCTCAGTGTATGTATATAAAAAATTCTTTGGCTTTTAATAAAGATCAAAAACTACACATTTTTTTATAACTTTCAACATAGACAATGATTATCTCTTTTTTTTTTCAAATTCTCTGCATGCGTCTTATAAAATTTATTTACGGAGCATCGCGTAGAAATTGATCAATCATCACCGTTTTTCAATTTTCTGAACGTCTCGAAATTCTCTATTAAATAATTTTATAATCTGCCTTGTGTCATAAAATTCTTGCTAAGAAAAAATTGATCGTAAATTCCTTCAAATATTGAACGAAGTGCGTAATATCTGCTATGTACATAGAATCACGTCCGCATCGTAAGAATCTTTGCAATCTGAATTTATATTCCGGATAAACGACTGTAAAGAAAGATTTTTACGCATCTGGATCTGTAATCAAGAAAAATGTCATCCGGGTTGCTTCGTCTAGCAAAGAAACGCACCTACATACATGACACACACATACATACCCCGATGTTCAACATCCCGTCGAAGGGTAGATCTACGGGAACTCCAACGGGTTGAAAACGGCTCCCACGCGTGAGAAATTGCGGTTCACTTCCATCGAGATGAGATATCAGAAGTCTCCCCGGCTTGGCAATCATCTCCATCCTCCACACTCCTCCTTTACGTTCTTCTCGCTCTTTCTCCTCATCATGACCCAAGAAAGAGAACTAATGCTCAATGATAGCCACCCCGGCGAGAACGAAATCAATAAAGCTAGGGCAAGTTTCACAGCGGCCGTTTCATCCTCTTGTTCTCACCCTCGCTTTTTACAGCTTGTTCTCGTTTATTCGATGACGATCTTCACGAGAAAAGCCAATTTGAAAATTTTATCATAAATTTAATCCTTAATATTCAGTTCTGTATTCAGTTATATTTCGCATGTATATATTTATTAAATCAAATATTCTCGGTAATAATTTTTTTAATGATTGTATAGCTAATGTAATATACAATTATGTATGACGAGTTATTTCATCTAACAGATCTACTAATTTAGAGAACGTCTGTAGATGTCTGTGGACGTTTGTAGGCTCTTTTGCTACTGAAAGGATTAATTAAAGCCGATCATTTCCAAAATCATAATCTGAAACCTGAGCCGTATGAGATCGAATAGAATACGAATGTAGCGTGCAACACGAGGTTGTCGTCGCCACAAACGGGATGCTGCGGACTGACGACCGGAAGCTAAAAACGGCATCGCGGATCGATGCTACTGTCTGATTCGCGTAAATTCAGGTAGTTCGCTGATCTCAGCACACGGTTTTTTTTTCGTCTACCATCTCCGCCGTCCGTATTTTTCGATAGCCCACGGACTCTGAATTAATTATCGTTAGCCGCTTTTATCGTCTCTACGGTAATTAAACGTGGAAACGAAATCTCTCCCTCGATTGTTCTTTAATTGGTTTTTCCTGTTTTACAACTGAGATACTTTTTCGAATAAAACGTCGATGAAACGGATATCGTAAATAGGAAGTTGTAAAAAATTAAATATAGCAATGTGTAGTGTCATTCTATTTTAAATGAAACACGCTTTTCCAATTTTCTCTCTCCCCGTTATCTCAGGTCGCCCAATTTCCAGTTTTATGTATTCGCGTTTGTATTCTTCTACGTCAGAAACGAGCCAACATGGCGATTTTGACACACTAATGCTATTCAACGGCGAGCTGTGTCATGGCTGGACGATGGCGAACAAGATCACAATTTCGTCACGCTTTAAACACGACAATGGAGGGGAAATGTTGCGGTCTTAAGCCAAACCCTATGCGGAGGCTCGTTTCAGCAGGGATCCGGTTTTCCGGGTCGACCCGGCCACCGGATGCACAGGGTGCTCTTTCCCGGTAGGCGTGGTGCCGAGAGCAAATCGTCTTTCGATGTATGCCTGAATGATTTCGAATGGGAGAAACCAAACGAAGGAGAGACTCGTCGCAAAAACAAGGGGTTGCGGCGTGTAAAAAGCGCTCGAGTTATGATCTCGGTTCGAAATACTTGTTCCGTTTTCAATATGGTCCCTCGGTCGCGGTACACTAATTTATTATTCGTCAGACACAATTGAAATGAAAAAAAAAGCTTTAAACGAAACGTATACTTTAGTACCAAATAAATAAATATTTGATATTGATTATTAATTAATTTGAAAAAATAAGCGTCAGTACTATTTTTAATTAATTTAACTTTTATACTTCATTATTTTTCATGATGCATTATGCACGCGTGCGCAAAAGAAAAAAAAAAGCAGATAAAATGTTCAAACTCCCATCTTAATATATACGCATTTAGCACTAAAAGTTCATATTTCAAACGTGCACATTTTTCACGAGAAACAATATAAATCTTCAAAATAGTGAAAACTTTATTTTTCATTAAACGAAGAACTTTCCTGGCTACGTGCGACGTCCAGATGCGTTCTCTTTCTCTCTTGTTCTCTCTTTCATTTTCTGATGCTGTTTTAACTCATTTCACTTTTCCCAAGTCATTTTATGCAACGCCTATCCGAAACGGTATAATTAATGCAGGTGCTGTCTCATTCTCAAATAGAAACACTCTGTCGCCATGCAATTTCGCATCGTTGCATAGAAGCTGCAGAAGCAAAGTAAAGAAACATGGAAAGCAAACAGTTTCTTCGGAGATTTAACTTTACGCATCCTGAACAGTCTAACTTAAAAACACAGCTAGTGCGATAGTGACCTCAATAATGATTAAAATCTCATCTCTTATCGAGGAAAATTTTCCGCGAGCTTTCTCTTTCGGTAAGGGCTTCTCGAGGAAACTTAAACCGACGTCTTATCTCTACCCGGCTTATTTTTAATCTAGCCCGATCGTCTCACGTTTAATCCAACACTGCCTCTCCTCCTCCCTCTCTCTCTCTCTCTCTCTCTCTCTCTCTCTCTCTGTCCTGCTCCCCCTTACCCTTTGTTTCCTCTTATGGAGGCAAGAGTTACTCGAGGAAGGAACGTCGTCGTCGTCTGACAACCGCGAACAATGGTCGGTTCGTGAACAGTTCTTTGGCACAATCGGCATCGGGAATCAACGTATTGTCGGTGCTCCAAGATTTACCCATCGCCCATAGTGTATCCCTTCACAAACGATCGATCGGATTCTTCGGAGATATGTACACGAGCGTGTGCGAGAGCGAGAGCGATCGCGAGGGATCCATCTGCGCGATCTTCTACCCGAACGCTCCAAATGGAAGTGTCGGTCTACGTGAGGGACGGATCTCTTCTCTCGATGACTTAATTCGTTTTGACATCGCAGTTTAACCCACCCGATCCGTTCCCCCGCCGGACGATAAACGGTCTTTTCTTTCTCTCTGTTATTTAGTAGCTGAATTAGAGCGTTGTGCACTTCGGACAGATGCCAGATCGCGCGATAACGTCGGACCGACGCAACTGGCTCCGGAATATGTTAAATATGAATATCGACTGTGTGCTTGGCTCATACTGGAAATTATATATATATATATATACACACATATATATGAAATGAAGAAATTTTTTAGCAAACTATATATCCGTCGATTAATTTCCAAGTATTTTACAAGTAAAAGATACATCGATCAAATATGACGATTTAATATCCCCCTATGTAGGCTTATCCATTTCGGTATACAATATGGTTGTAACTCGATCGCGCGCTATTGCTCTCTAATCAGGAAATCTAATGTATGTAATCTTTAGCGACATAAATTGTAGAGTGGATTAGTTACTCGCGATAAAATCTAAAATGTCTACAATTGCCGATAACGAGATGAAAATCACATATTAGCTATCAAGATAGCAATGATTTATCTAACATATGTGTGCACTTAATTTGATTTTTATATTATTAATAGTGCTAAAAATACTTTCTATTATTATTATTTGCATAATGAGATAGTTAAAATAATCTCAGGATTTAGTTTTCTGAAGTTTTCATAAATTCTCAACATGCCGATTTTATCATATTAAATTAATACTTGAACAATCTTTAAGTAATATTTAAATAATTATAACTGATTTTTAAATACTTTTAAAGATACCGACTGAAAATTCAGGAAAGTTTTCTTGATTGCATTTTTCATCGTAATGCTCCCAAACTTTAGTCGATAATTGAAATGCTCATCTTAGTTCCTTGCTCAATTAAAATCCTTATCATTTATCTCCTTGAAATTCATTAAGTGAAAGCTAGACAACATTCATGAAGTTATCGGTTTAATGTCCAGAAGCCCATTAATCCTAAGTGCCTGACCTAAATTTATAAACTGAGTTATAAATAATTGTTTTCACAATATTATACGAAATATACCACACATTTGCACTTAAGTTATTAAATTATTCTGTTATTGTATTCAGACAAATCCAATGTGAAGCCAAGCAATCTCCGCAGTTCCCACAGCTTCGATTGCCGTGTCACAATAAGGCTGCACGAACGATTAACGTTCTGTCACAACAAGAACGCGCGCGTTTCTGTTCTTGGACAATTAATGCCATCTCTTTTGAGGTTTCTCCATCGGCTTTGTCGAGCCCTTTTTCTAGGTCGTGCTTTAGTCACGTGACGAGAGTAGAATTGCCCTGGGGACGAAAGAGAATCGCCTCGCGTCGTCAAATGTCAACCCGTAAACGCAGCCACTCGAGTTACTCAAAAGAGAAATACGAATCTGGAGAAGCAGCCGCGAAAGGTTCGCATAATTTTATCACCGGTTCCCAGCAATGAAATTTATGTCAGCTCTCCGATAGCAACGATGTGAAATCCCATAGCGAACAAATTTACACTGTGCAGCTGACGTTTATTAAAACAGGAGCAACCTTCCGTCGGCCTTATTCTTTGCAGATTTTTTCCAAGTATAAAATTTTTAAAGTTTGCTATAACGTATAACAACGCTCGTTGGATAAAAGTACACGAAACAGTCGTGTTTTGTTTTTGCGCATTAAAAAAAAATTCCATTACGACTGAAATTATTATCGTTGCGATAAATCGAGACGCAGTCCGCCGTAACACGTAGCAATTCAAATGCATGTGGTGATTGTGGAAAATTGCAACAAGCCTCTGCTTGGTCACCATTGGCAATTTCGATGCAATGCGCTACAGTTCTGAAATTGCCAGCTTTACCGAGATGGAAAATGCTGGGTCTCGAGTGGGAAAAACTGCGGGGATACTTCGTATTGCGTCTCGACGAATAAAAATACAAATCGGATGTGAAAATAAAATATGATGGGATGCATCGGAGCGCGGAAAGGAACTTTAAAATCAATAGAAACCGATACTAGGGTCTGTCGAATTTGCACCGGAAAAGCGCACGAAGTGTACAAACTGCGTCTACGTAGAGTGCTCACAATTCGTCATCGATCGGCTTTTGCACACAGCTCGTTCCAAAAGTCACATATGTTCTCCGAGCCAGAAATTGCAGAAGGCAAAATTAAAAAGAGACGATAGATTTTTCTTTATCGATGCATTACAATATTTTTCTTTCTTTTTTTAGTTTGGACTTATTTATCATGTTTATTTATCATGTTTTTTTTTTATTAAGAGTTAAAATGCTGAGAAAATAATATCGCTTAAATTCTCACAGTCTGCAGTACACTGAGAAAAAAAATTTGTTGACTTAAAAAAATATTAGTTCATTCAACTAAATGCGGCGGTCACGGGCTGTCAAGCAAACATTTGTTAATTCAAAGAAATGTCATTTCGAGAAGAAACAGATATACATTCGAATTACTACCGTGTATTTGACTCAAATAAATTAACATTTGAACTAAGTAATTCATATGCAACTAAACGTATTTAGTTCAGTTAACAGTTTTTTTTTCTCAGTGTAGATACTCATTTTTTGATACATCCTGAATACTGCCATGTATAGCCTCTTTTAATATTTATCTCGTCGACTTTTAACTTTTGCTGATGGTAGATAATTGAAATCGTAATTTTGCGGTATCGTGTATATTATGCGTGTGGTGCATTGCAGATTCAGTCAGTCACGTCTGACACATTTTCAACAATCAGCTGCAACTGCGCCCGCGCATTTGTCGATATCGCATGCGGATTAGAATGAATATTTTTCTTTGCATCGCGTTTTTTTCAAATCCTTCGTTGCTGCGCGGAACATGTATTGACAATTGCGACCGCACTGTTGGATCTTCGCGAGAAAACTTTCGGCATGCCTTTCAGATTCGGCAAAAGAATTTTTCTTTCGAGAGTTCTCCCGTCGTGCGCGATTCGCGAATACACTTCGCGACGATGCACATTTACATTTAGATGAAATTCCATATTTTCACGTACAACCATCGTCGCCGTCGCTAGAACCGTCGTCTGAACGGACATCCCGGCGCGGGATCTCATTTAACATTAGAATAAAAAGGATTTATTCGGCTTTAGTGCGTACTTCATCAATAAACCTTAAAATCTATATCTGATTATGAGAAGTATGCAGATGATCTTCTGTTTATACACATTGCAGAAAGAACGATGTTGCTCTTAAGTATCTAAAAATTTCGCCGAATACAGATCTAAAAATAATTTTATTAGATCAGCAAAATAATTATGTAGGACGCTCCAACTGGTTGCTAGAGAGGTAAAACTTTTCGCAGCATTATCCATCATGTTTAAACATCCTTCATAATTATTTTGATGATTTAACAAAATTATTTTCAGATCTGCATCTAGCTAAATTTTTAAATACTTTAGCAAAATCGTTCTTTCCGTGTAAGTAACAAAAATGTTAAATTATATTTTTGCAAGGATGCTTCATTTATTAAATTAGTTATATCCTTTTCATATAATTCCTTTTGTTATACATGTGATATTAATCATTTTAGTAAGAATACCATTTATTTATCAACAATCGTGAGAGTCGTACTGCGTTTGCTAATCCGAAAGCTGCATTGTTTGTTAATATATTAGCGAGGTATCGTTGCCCGATCACTTTGTCTCTTGACTATGTAACGATGGTATTGTTAGCAACTGTATGGATGCTTAATAGCGATTCGGACGCATGCAACTATGATAGAATCATGCGTTCACTAGTGAGCATCTAAATTAACGTGCATGTTGCCGTAGCATTCATAACAGTCGGCGAAATATTCGTCCGAGAGACAACATGCGGTTTCATTATAAAAGCGTCTCCTTGCTTCGAATTTTGTATCGAATTTTATATATCGATGAAAATCCCTACCGTGATTAACGAGTTCGCTGCGCGCGAGGATTTAAAAACCACCGATAATTTTTATATTTTCGAAAAACGCGATGGAATTATTCTTTATTTGAAATGACACTGGCGCAATTGAAGACTAATAAAACAGAATAATATTTGCAAATGGATAATCACAGGATAGAGTATTTCATAATCGTAAATAGATAAAAGGTCAACGAACATTCGTTGCAAAATTATAAATTAATTAGTGTGGTAGAATTATATATTCGTCGACAATTCGTTTTCACTTCGGCTTTAAGTGAATATTCACGAACTCACGTAATAATATATCCAACGAATGACTATGCGAATGTATAATTCTATGGGTACCGTCGAATAAATTAATCACGGCGCTAATTGAAGCGATGGCTTCATTTAGACCAATATCACTCGACATTATGAATCCCACGGCATCCTCTCATAATTATTTTACAGACGAACGATACCGATAGAGTACAATACCAAAATTATTATTGTACGTAAAAATCGATAGGGTAAAGTTGCCTATTATGAAATACCTTTTTTTAAAGGCTTATAATTTATTTAATTTATATCATTAACTCCTATTTTTATATCCAAATTATAGTAAATATATTTAAGTTTCATCGCCAAAAGTTAGCAATCGATAATAGTTATACTTTGTTGTATATGAAATTTTTTATCAAAGTTGCCGATTTTGCTTGTTCAAAAAAAGGGTTCCTAATATGAAATACAAAGGTTTTTTTATATGAAATGGATCTTATCGACTTGGTCCTTACTAAGTTCAAATTAGGCTCCAGACTCAAAATCTAGTTGNTCAAAAACTTTTGTACATACGAAATCTATTCTCTTCGAGATATTTTAAAGTTTCAGTGCTAATGTTGAAGGCCTCAACTTTCAAGTCTCATAATTCGAAAATCCTCAATGACAAACTTTATTATAGCATTTTGGAAAGTTCTCGAAGTC
>QKQZ01035277.1:0-10411 GCA_003595255.1 Solenopsis fugax
AAGGCATTATGAGATCTTTCATCGATGTTCTAATAAAATAATTTTTTAGATAAATTCCCTTGATGATAAAAACAAGTGGAAGATATGTTTTGATAATTTTTCAGACAGCTATTATTTGCATGGCTATAAAATAAGTATGATTTATTTTTATTATAATTATTATTTAAAATAACTATAATTTTATAATTTGCACCGAGATAGTTTGCACTATAAATTATAATAAAATTATAGTAATTACAATCATTCTTTTCTTTCAGTGTAACCATACACAATAGTTGCATTAACGCATATTATAGTTACGATGATCATAATTCATTGTTCAGGCAGCTATAATTTGTTAGTTAAAATAACTATAAATTTATAGTTGGCGCCGAAAATTACTATAAATTATAGTTAAATTATGGTAATTGCAACCATTCTCTTCTCTCAGTGTGGTGACCACCACGACAAAACCGTTCGCTTCGTCGCCCGGTGAGAACATTCGATTTGCATTTGATGAGCGCCGGCGATGTCGTAATCCACATCATTCCTTTGCGCGATCACGAAATGTAAAATGACCGCGAACTTGGCTGTTTGCATTCAGGGTCACGTCGTCTCAATGACGTAGGTAATGAGTGAGACCAATCGATCCATCGCGCTGTATGTCGCTTTCCTGAAGAAGAAAATGAAGGAAGTAATGAAAGACAAGGGATAAAAAAATATACGAAATCTGTTTTGACCAACAATCTCAGATGGGAGAGAGATAAAAATGAATTAAATTTTAACAAATATACAGAAAGAAATGAGTATCAAATCAACAATTCATTGTTTCATATATAAGCAAGAATATAAAATCTTCTAGGAAGAATTTGATAATCTTAAATAGACATAATTTGCTTACATGAAGAAACAAAATTTCTTTATGTTAGCAAATTATGTCTCTTTGAGATTATAAATACTTCCAAGGAAATTTTATATTCTTGCTTATATATGAAACAATGAATTATTGATTTAATACTAATTTTTTTCTGTGTAACTTCCATAATTAATCTTGCGAAAATTTTTATAGAGGAACAAAGATAAAAAAAAATAGAAATTTTTTTAGTTAACAACCATGATTTTTCAAGCACTACTGAGAGGATAAATTATTGCTTTCTGAAATTCTAGAGATTATGCTTTCTAGAAATTTTCTAGAAGTTATAAGTCAGATATAATGGAAGTTTCATAAATCAAATGCTTGTTTATTAAATGGTACTCCTTCTCTATGAGAGATTCTTCGTAGGATCGTTCCCATGGAAAATTTCCCCTGCACATGGTCCTGGTAAAATTCCACTGCTTAACGGTCGCGGACCTTCGGAACGAATGTCGTGTCGTATTACATTCACCCCCAAGTCTGACTTCTTTAGGGTCTCTCGACGCAACGAGTACTGTCAAAAGGTTTTATCTTTTGAGGGACGAACAAGAATATCTATTAGGGTCAGATCGAATAACAGGCCTTGGAGTCCACTTGGATCGAAGGCAACAGCGCGCATGATAGTACACGGTGTAGAGATTGTCCGTGGTTAAATTACGCCGTACTATAGAACTGTGTTAGAATAATTTGCAACACGCGATTCATGTGTAGTGTTTATGGATAGTTCCTCGAATGATTTTCGCGTGGCTACGAATTTTCCTCGATAAAGAGAAGCTTCCCCGGATAAGACATATCGTAATTTCGTGTCACTTGATGCGCACATATTTCATCATCGTCTACGCTCGCAAATTACATATATATAAACAATAAAATATTTATATGAAACATGGCTGTCTTCGTTTACTTGTGTTATTTACATAAACAAATTGATTTATAACTAGGTGAAATCTGTAAACAGATGAGAGCATTGCTTTACGATTTCACTTTGCAGATTGTTTGCCTTTCTTCCATTTTTTCTCTGTACAAATACATTCGTCTACACAAGTACAAACAGCGATTACCAATGCCGCGCATTAGGCGAATGATAGCAAATTCTATATTAATTTACGACCTCGACAATAATGAACGACCCAAGGCCGTTTATATCGCTTCGGGCATGGACGCGCATATATACCTCTTTCGGCTATTTCGACGAAGGTCCACGCTCTCCAGCGCATAAGTATCGTCAATTAACGAATATGTATTTGAATAGAGATGTTTAATTCATATTTATCTCTCGAGAATGACTGAAGTGACTCATCTCTTACTTAAGGATCATCAGTCTCTCTGAGATTTGACACGTTGTACTGCACGCTCTTTTTGCACGTAGACATTAGCAAAACAAAGATAATTGATATTTCCAAAGATGAAAATACGTTCGAACAAAACTTACGAATCGTAAGCGCGATTATTTCTCGTCTACTCATATTTTTCTTACATTAGTACTAGTCTGAGTGAAAATTCACTTACATAATTAAGAATTTTTTTTACACTTTTAAAGATTTTTTAAACATTTTTTCTACTGTGTAGATTGCCAAGTGTTAGAAATGTTAGAATAAATAAATTAATACTATTTTAATATAAACAAAATCTTATTAAACTTTAAACTATCAAATTTTAATAACAGAAACTTTACTGAACTTGAATTAGCACTTGGGTGGAAATTCACTCAGAGCAACATTCCATGGTTAATATTTACATATAATTATTACATCTAATTAGCTTTACAACTGTACTCAACAATACTATTTTTGAAGTAAAAGGAAATCTTTTTATTATTAGTTGAATCGCGCGAAATACGATTTTCTCGCCGTAATACGATGCCACATAAAGTGCCAGTATTCTTCCTGGTTAGCCGGAGTTACCGATATTCATCGAATTCGATGTGATATTCTAAGCGTGATGTCGCTTCGTGACTTTGTCAATGGCCGCGCACCGCGAACGATAAGGGGAATTCCGATCGTGAAGGGAATCCGTTGCATTCTTTTTGGATTTATAGATCCTAGAAATAGTCTCCATGAAACTAAATTCGTATCTTCCTGGTAGCGTAGCGAGAGGCGAGGCACATCGCGCTTGCCATTATTTATAGGAAGCTCCCCGTCAATTCTGGACAGAACAATAAACCCGATAATAATACTGATAATGCATCGTGTTTGAGAACGGGATAAAAGAATCGATTACTACGTCAAAGAGGATATTTTACGACATGCTAATAAAAATTTAATTCGCGTATACTTGGAATAAGATGCAATATCCATGATGAAGAAGATCGCAATGATGGATAAAATGCTCATCTCGTTGCTTTTGCATCTATAAAAATTCTGGAATCAATCTCGTACATAAATTTATGCTGGCGTATCATGAAAAGCTTAGTCATTAGACCGCATTATGCATTATACGTATGCGTGGAAAAAAAGACCTAAAGACGCAGTAACACGATAATTACAAAATAAGCGAACAAAATGAGCGTCCGACGGCGCCATTACTTAACACTGCTAGGAAAACATAAAAAAAATCAATCACATTAACAGAGAATAGATGCTAATCGACTCCTGTCTTTGCGTTTTACGCGTTTTCGTGCAGCAGCCGTTTCGTCTTTTCGCAAGATTCATTCGTCGTGTGTCACGGTCGTTAACTCGATTTAAATTGACGCTGTAGGAAGGAATATTTTACATACACGCACACGTGCGTCTCTTTAATTTCACTTTTTTCATGCTGCTCACGTTTCAAAATCGTTTAGTGCTATTCGTAGTATACATTCTAAGTATGAGAACGAGCACTACCGGTCCAGCTCAACCATTGGCGCCGTCAATTAGGAGAGACGCACTAATTATATTCGCTCCACATAAAAAGCGCGATTAGCGCGATTAATTAAAATACACGTTTTGAACGAAATCGGCGTTAATTCGGGTCTAAGAAAGTGTCAATGTCAGGGACAGTCGGCAATGTCGATTCGACAGACGTGAAGTCTATCACCAGAAAACGACTACGTAAGAAGGAACGATCTTTTTTTTTGTTCCTTTCCCGTTATTTTTTTTCCGCATAACTGTAAATTCGATCTTAGGTCCGAGAGTGATTGGATAATTTTATCTCAGTCTGTCATCCAATCTCGGGCCACTGCCTATCTAATTGTCATGAATATTTCGGTTGAAAGATTATGGGGCGTGCTGAATTATTACAGGCACGCTGAGCACGATACATCATGCGATCTGATCTTAATCATGGCTTCAAAACGACTTGTCAGTCTTATTTTCGATCGTTTTATTGTTTGTGATCGAAACATCAGAGTTAGGAGTTAAAAAAGCGTTTTTTTTTCGCGTATCTCAGCAGGTCTTATTTTATCAGAATTTATATTATTATTATAATAATGTTTCTCAAAAAATTTAACAAATCGATAGATAAAGTTTTTACGATCTATTATTCTTTTCTGATCTTTTATAAAAATTATGATTAAAAATATTACATTTATGTAATATTTTGAACCATCAAATTTTATTTTTATTTTGTCTAAATTATTTATAATTTTTATGTACGTATTCTAAATAAAAATAATTATAATTTAATAATTACTGTTATTGTGAGAGTTATAGTCTAATATATTGATATGAATTTAGAATGTCCTTCAGTAATTTCTTCTACTCTTTTAAAGAAGAAAAACACATTTTTTAAATAATCCGAGTTTATAATAAATGACTAGTAGAATTAAATGAAATTATTTTCCAACATTAATTTATTTTAATGTTAATTTAAAAAAGTTAATATCCATGTTTACATGAACATTTAATTAAGCGATAACATTAAATCTGTGGTTGAAACTGATTAATTTCGCTTTGTCAACGATTTAATTTTCACGGCATTTTCCGTGGTATTTTCATGTATTAGCAAGAGTTACGTGGTCTCATGTTTAAACGCGAGTGATGCAAGGTGAAAGACCATTGCTCGATCGAGACAAGGACAGGAAAGTGACGATAGAAAATATGATCGTGCGTCATAAATATTCATTACGGTGGGATTTTTTTTAATTTTTTTCTTCCTTTCGCGATGCGTTTATCTGAAAAAAAATCAAGGCTTGGGCAACGACGACAAGACTCGTCGCTGAAATTGCGTTTTATTACTGCACCAATTAAGACGCGTCATTAATACTGCGAGTTGCGTTGCACGCCCCCGATAAACCGATGAATGGGTCGGAGTATAACCGGTTGGATATAACGTAAAATAACCGTGTTATTATATCAAGCGCTCGAAATACTCGGCATGTATATTTTAATCTGGTCAACGCTTTGCTCATCGTCAAGTCAGTGAGGTAGGGGAGCTGGTTTCGGGTCTCCTGAAATCTTCTTGGAGCTAACAGTGCGTTGAACATTTTAGCATGCTTGGACAAGAATTAATATTGACATAGTGAAGCAAAATTTGATAGATTGAAACAAGTATATCTTTTTTTTTATAAACAATCATTTTTATATATAAAAGAACACGATAAATTGCAAAGACTTTATCGACTTTATCAAATTTTTCGAAGAGTATTAAAATAAATTTAAGCATAAAAAAGCCTAAACTATTTAAATAATCTATCTTTGTTACGTATATTCTTGAAAAAAAATTACTTTCGTTTTACGTTAAATTCTCTTCAACTTTATCCTTCAAAACTTTTAGATTTATATATTAATTCTCGATCACTTTCTCAATCTGTCATCTTTGACTATACTTTTCTCGAGTGTTATATGAAATTCGCTAAGCGACATCGCTGCTTTAACGACGTAGGAAGTCGGCGTACGACACCCGTATTAGCAGTCTAGGTGCGGAGTACGAAGTACAATGGACGGTCTCTCGACGATCTCAATGTCAGTAGTCGAGCTTAGCGTACTGCGGATCGGAAGAGGAAAGGGGGAAAAAAATCCGACCGGTGGAATCGGCAGGGGGTACGCCACGCCACGGCGCCTTCCACTTCGCGTACCCGATGCTCACGTACGTGACGGGACTGTGCTACTGGGAATTAGAAGACGATAAATTCATCGGCGCGAGTTTCCGTCTGCGTGCCCCTCTTACCGTCGTCGGGGACCAGCTGTGTGACGAATCCGAACGAACAGAAGGCGTTCGAAGTCGCCCGAGTGGCCTTCGAGTCGCCCTTATCGCTAGAAAGAAGAGGAGGAGCCCACTTTATCAGTGGGAGATCACTCTCGGCAGATTCTCGAACGAGAAGGAGATCGAGCCTGTTGGTGTAGAGTCACGTAAAATGTGGGCGACGTAAATGTGGGGTTAGATAAGCGACGTTTGGAAATTACAAGGAAGTCCCGATAAGTGGACGTCACTTGATTAAAAGCAGAAGGAGCGAATATCGCAGCTTCAAAGAATGATCTTTGTGAGAACATGTCGTGACGCGCCGAGAGCTCGTAAGAATAAATTGCTAAGACTCTGAACTAACTTATTTAACGTCCCTATATGAAACAATCCTGGGTTTTATTTATTTATTTATTTATTTATTTATTTTTTTAATTGACGACCAAGGCTCGCTTTACAGGCCGTTTCTCGTAGGCCGACGGAAGTAAGCGTCTGTGCGGCGAGACGGATGCCCGAAAGAAAGTTCTCGAAGTCAATTCCGTAATAGTCGGTGTAGCATTGAATTCAATTGAATAATGGTCGGCCGACCGGTGGGGCGCGAAAGGCAGCCGCCCCGATCATTATCCATCATTCGGACGATTATCGTGATATTCCCGCGGCATTCTCGCCTTTATCAGCGCGTTACTCAACGCGTCGTCGGCCGAGAATGCCGAGAGAGTAACACGAGAAAGAAGTTTCGAGACTAACGTTCGCGGATCGTCCCTTGCATGCTGCGCGGGCTATTTCCCTTATCTCTTCTTTTTTGTGTGTGTGTGTGTGTGTGTCTCTTTTAAGTGAACGCGCGCTTCGCTCGTTTGATGGACGAGAAATAACGTCGGTGCTCGCCTAACTCAAATTATTATCTCGTCCATAAATCAGCGGCTCCACCGTCGTTGTAAAAAAGATCCTAAAATTTATATAAGCGAGAAAAAGTCTTATAAAGTTTAATTACGGTTGGCTAAAATATTACATCTAAAGTTGAAAGAGAAAACAAGAGAAAAGAGCCCTTAAATTTTTTGCCTGATTTCGTTCCGATTTTACTCGCCTCCGCATATTCCATGCGACACAAGGTTTTTTGTTTTTAGAAGCAAGATTATTATCCGCGTTAAAATAAAACGATACCAATTTGTGTCGCGAACGACGCGAAAATAAATCGACGTGACGCTCGGCGAGACGGATCGATCGACGAGCGTTCTCTTCCGATCGAATCCAGGCCATCGATGTCACGGCTTAACACGTCTATACTTAGATCGCGCGATCAAAACAACGGCCAAGAAACCACCCCGGAAAACGAGCCGTGGAGTCGGCTCCGCTCGGACGCACGGCCGCGTATAACATATGCGGGTCGAGCGCGTGCGGGAACGCGCGATCCATGCGAGAGAGAGCCCGCCGGCGAGTTCACGAGGAATCGGCGGCGATCGGCCAAGCCGTGGATTTAATGGAGCGTGGCGATCTGTAACGGTAGATTCGTCGCGGGGCGACGAATGTTTAGCGCGCAATTATCGGTTCGATTCCGACGTACCTAGAGGCCCTACAGTCGGATCATCAAATCGCCAATCAAATCTAAATCAAGTAAACCATGCACTGAGAGAAAACATTGTAGTGGCGACAACTATAAGGGGACAACCATGCAAATTTTGTTAATATAATTATAATATATAGTTAAGTGAACTATATTATAGTTATTGCAACTAAGTTTATGGTTGAGAAAATTGAGAAAACTAATAAAAAATAGTTGTAATTACTTTAGTATATAGTATATTACAACTATTTTTTTATTAGTTCTCTTAACCATTAATTTAGTTGCAATAACTATAATATAATTCACTTAGCTATATATTATAATTATATTAACAAAATGTATGATTGTCCCCTTATAGTTGCCACCACTGCAATTTTTTCTCTCTGTGTGAGACAGCCAGATTTGATTGGCGTTTGCTCACTTTCGAGAGAGACAAACAAAACTCTGATCGTGCTCTCTAAATCGGAATCAGTGTATTATTACACTGAAAGAACACAGTGAACAGCCTGATTTCAGTGGTATACTTGTACACTGAAAAAAAAGACTGATTATAACTACCAAATGTATAGTGAAATAATATCAATTAAATATTTGGTCAGTGTAACCAAAAATAATTTTACTTTTCTAAATATTTAGTAACTTATATCAGATTTGATAATACCTACTAAACATTTAGTAAAATAAAATTATTTTTGGTTCTATTGATAAAATATTTAATTGATACTATTTCACTATACATTAGTTATAACCAGACTTTTTTTTCAGTGTAACTATATTAATCAGTATATGCACTGCCTTTTAGTAATAATACATTCCGATCAATGAGATCAGTTAATACACTGATTCCGATCAGTTAGAGGGAGAAGACCACCATCATAAGCGGAATCACCGAAAGTGAACAGCTTGATTTCAGTGGTATACTTATTACTATATATATCAATCAATGATATATGCACTGCCTTTTAGTGATAATGTTACATTATTCCGATCAGTGAGATCAGTGCGAATACCCATCTTAGCGGAATCACTGAAAGACAATGATCTGATGATCACAGTTATAAGTATATAGTACTGTAATCAATAAGATCTTACTGATTCAGATTTAGAGAGGGATCTCTAAACGTAGCGACATTTAAACGCCGAACGAAATCGATATTCGCGAGCAGAGGCACATCGACGTCGACCTCGTCGGCCCTGCTCGCCAACGAAATCGCTGGATTTACTTCTAGCACACAGCGATAGCTAGATCTAATGCGTGAAATAGAGAAAGAGAGAGAGAGGGGGGAGGGGGAGGGAAGATAGAGAGAGAAGTCACGAACTGACGTTTCTCACGTACAGGTACTAATCGACGACGTTACCTTTGGTATAACGTTGGGAGACTTTTGCGAATGAATTAGCATTTGCGTGATAATACACGGACGCGCGAGGTGCACAAGGCGAGTTATCTCTGTGCCCGTGTGACGCGTGATCGATACGTAAGCCATTTAACGAGCGTCGTGAAACGTCGGAGTTATTAGCGCGCGTGGGACTGCAATGAAAGAGAAAGGTCTCATCCATCAACGTAAGCCACGCGACATCGCGACCTATCGATCATCACTCGGGGGAGCTACGGCGGCGGTGGCGGCGGCGGCGCGCGATCATAATTATTATCCTTCCCGGGAACTGTCGAATATCAGCGTTTCGCGTGGCGCGAAAGAGGAGGCACACTTACCTAATTCGCCGGGTGACATTTGCGTCATTGATCGCGCTGGAAAGGATATCGGAATGAGCTAATATTAGCGCGCGGATACGCACGCTCGCGGAGGGGAATGCGCGCGTTATCATCGACGATTCGAAAGCTGTTTATCGGAAACGTCGCGCAAAAGTCGCGAGGAATGCTCGCGTCGATTTGCCGTGAGAGAAAGAGAAAGAGGGAAGACGGCGAAACGAGTCTGGTGTGTTTATCGTGATGAAATCGGTGGCGATCGGCGAACTAAATACGCAAGGCTAATGCAAAGGAAAGACACCGGAGTGGATGTAACGAGACGCTTACCGGGGGATTAACGGGTGATGTTAGCCAGTACGGGAAACCTGGCGCCGGTCATTAAATTAGACCGCGACGACGTGCCACATCGCGTTTCCCCGCCTTTTCCTCCTCTCTCTCTCTCCCACCTCGCATCCCTTTATTTTCCACTCGTGCGGCGAAACTTTCCGCTTTCCTCGCCACGCGCTTCCATTTTGCGATTCATCTAATGCGAAGTAAATAGGAATCTGCTGAAGGCTGTTAAGCATGGCCCCGATTATTTGCAAAAATCGATATTAAATATAATAATGATTTACTCTTGACTGAGCGTGCACCGTCTGTGTTGTCCTTCTCACGCTTGAGGACACTTATCTGAAGATTTATTCGTCTAGGTTGATCCGCATAAGAAAAAAAAAAAACACTCAAAGAATTCTTTATCCATGACGTGCTCATCTCGCTAAGATGAAAAAAGAAAGAATTATTCAAATGTTAATTCGACCGTGCGCAATCGTGATGAAACACATTTGGCTCCAGTCCGCTCTGAAAGCCTGATGGAGAACTCGAGGCTTAGAAAGACGAGATAAAGAAAGAGAGAGAGAGAGAGAGAGAGAGAGTCAAAGGGGGTGAAAGGAAAGATATAGGTGGATAGAATGGAGAGGTAGGACGGAAAAGAGAGTAAGAGATCCGCGGCGCACGAGATGGGGAGCAGGTTTAGCTTTTTGCCATACGGCGATCGGCAGCCGTATCGGTGCGAATCCCCGTATACGGTCGCGGTGTGCAAAAGGAGGAAGAGCGAGAAGGGAGAAGAAGAAGAAGAAAAGTAGAAGGAGAACGAGCAGAAGGAGGAGGAGGAGGAGGA
>QKQZ01035289.1:0-13172 GCA_003595255.1 Solenopsis fugax
ATAACCTCAGGAATATGTCCCTTCAAGGACCTAAGGTCTTTCTGAATCACCCTGTATATACAAGGTAAGAAAAAGTATAGGACCGATAAATTCGAATATCTCGGAAACGAGACATTTGAAAAAAGATTTCAAGGAAAAGTATGATAGGAAACAAATAGCGGTTATTTGCAAGAAAACAAATAACGGTAAAATTAATTTAAAAAAAAATTGATTTTTTAAGGAGATGCTAAACCTAAGATCGAATTTCTTTGACGTCGGTACTACAGATTCTTTTTTCGAGCGAGACTCGAGTGGTATGCAGTCGCGCACGGGCAAAGAGTAAAGGGAATAGCGTTAAGGCCAAGGCGAGCAAGTTAGCGCTTTTTGTCCAACACATTCATGAATATATCATCTGTCCTTGTTCTTTGATTTGATCGCCATCTAATGCAAGATCTGTTACCTACTGTGTCACACAATAACTGTCTCTGTTTACCACAGTTCATCTTCGAACGAAATGTACATACAGTAAAGCCATACTAGGAATATCTTTTTTGTTAGGCGTTCAGTCGTAATTTCACACGGTCAGTATTGTTCGTGCCTCTTTTCCAAGATTAGTAAAAGTTACATTTTGTACGTACGAGTTACACAACTTTTGTATTAAGGTGAAATTAACTTCAGGTGAAAAATATATCACTATGTTTACACATCACTACTAATCGGGTTTAATATCATCAGTAATTATAAAAGTGGCCAATAGTAAATATTCTTCTAAAGAATGGAATAATTGTTACTACGTTTACATGTCACCAGTAATCGGGTTTAATAACATCGGTAGTTATAAAACTGACCAATCATAAGTATTCCTCTAAAGAATGAAATGACTGTAATTGGCCAGTTTCATAACTACGGATGTTATTAAACCCGATTAATGGTGACGTGTAAACGTAGTACATGATTGGCTAGTTTCATAACTACAGATGTTATAAAACTCAATTAATGATGCTGTGTAAACGTAGTAATTGTCGATGTTTTTTTACACATATTTTAATTCTATAAAGAGCTTTTGTAATTCTGTAAAACTAATTCGAAGATTTTCAGATGATGTAAATGTTGGTTCGCGCGACTTTAGCATCCTTTTAAGATCATACAAAGGTCATTATTGTTAAAAAATAGAATTATAATTACTTTTTTAGATAGCGCATAATTCTCCTCGTTACTCTATACATATAATCATAATAGATTTATTAAAACACCAATGCTTTATGAGATATATCATATACAATTGTAAAGTTTAAGTTAAATGTAACATACGTTGCATATATAAGATGTATTAAAGTTTTATGTTAATTTAACATAAGATGAATATGTTAAAAAGTAAGATAAATCTTATCTGCAGAATTAATATAAAAATGTAAAAATGTAATTGAAATAATTTAAAAACAATGAAAGCATATTTCTTCAATAAAATTAACATTGATAACATGTTGATACGTATATTTTATTTATTAACTTACAATTAACATTTCAAAACTACTATTTTTATGTTATTTTGTTTATTTAACTGTAAATTGTATTATTTTCACATTACGCAGAAGAAAACATATTGTATTTATGTTAAAAATTATTCTTGTTAAAAGTTTTATGTTGAATTTTTAACATATCTAATTTTTAATTCAACATAATGTGATTATGTTATTTTTTGTTAAATTGATGTTCAACATCTCATAGTATTAAAATAATACAATGTATAAATGAATAAATGTAGTTTTAAACGTTAATTCTAAGATAAATAAATAAAATGTATCAATTTATTATAAATGTTAATTTGGTTCAAGAAATATACTTTTATTGTTTTCAAATTCTATCAGTGTTACATTTTTGTGTTAATTTTGTACATTATATTTGTGTTACTAACATATTCATCTTGTATTAATCTTCGGTTACCGCACGTATTTTTACTCAACTTTTGCGTATGATTATTATAGCTTTTTCACAAAAATTGACGACGCTAAGTAGGGGAAAGTATATATTGAACATTTAACTTTTTTTTCTACTCTCATATCCCGTTCCCCTCACTTCCTGGTTTCTACAAATGCTGCACGATTTTCAAACGCTTTATTAAAAATTTTTTGCTTTTTTTCAAAGATTAATTCACAAATATATAAAGATAAGAGTAATTTATATGAAATTTATCTTTCGAGTTAAGCGATATAAGTGAAAATCGTTTCTATCGCTATAAATGCAAGTATCTTTAGCTTGAATTTTACAATTAAATCTTATTATAGAAAAAAATTTTCTTATAGCACTAATATTACTAATAAATTAATTATTTTACAACCAATATGGCAATCTATTAATGAATTAATGTAAGAAAATTTATGTGATTCTATTTGGAAAATTGGAGATCACTTTGATATTAGCTACAACAATTAAGATTTCTGTAAGATCAGCATTTTATGCTTCGATACGTAACACAACATTTATCTAAAACATCTTTTTCCAAAAAATTTCTTCAATATTTTTTCTCGTATTGTTTTTAATATATTTAGTGTATTTAAAATTTACAATATATACATGAAAAAGATACAATGGCAATTATTTCTTATATAAAAAAACTAGCTAGCAGGCTAGGCAGAATTTAAAAACGGACTCAGACTCATTGTTCATAATTAACTACAATTAATTTTAATCAATTACATTAGAAAAACAGAATAAAAAAGATAAAGTTCATATATTAATCCAATAAGAAAGAGAAGCTAAAAGTAAATCGTTTTGCGTTTTTATAACTACTTTCTTAAAGATGTGTATTTCATCTTAAAGCATTGCTAAAAATACAAAATTTTAATAGATTGTTCTATTATTACGTTTAATTATCTATAAAATTCCAAATGAAATTTGAATGAGTATAATTCTCTTATTAATTTAAAAATTTAAAAATTCAAAAATTATTTGATTTTATCTAATAAGAGCAATAGTATTAATTTACAGACTGATACTAAGTTTTTGGACGTATATTTCGATTTTAAATAAACTAAAAAACAAAACTTATTTCTCCCATGATTTGTTACAATTTTTTTTAACGTTCTTTTTTTATTGTTGATTAACGCCAGCTCTAGTCTTCCGTTCGGTAGATATTGTGATGAGTCACAAAAAGATTTATAACAAATATGTTATTTGTGAAAAAAATTTGTATATATGATATATTAATTTTGTAGTTGCATTGCTAATTTTGTAGTTGTCATTCAGTTTTAGTAACTTCTAAAAATTTTCAAATTCTTAATAACTTTGGATATCGACTCGCATATGTCGGTCGGATAAGAAACGTAAAGCAGATTTTTTTTACTAAGTTTTTATATTATAAAAGTTCCAGATGTTTAATTATTTATAAAACACTGTGAAGCTGGCTCAAAAGGAAGCTGAAACATACGTATAAATGCATTATGGACTCACAAGATGTATTAACTTGAAGGATATATGAAATATAATTTGCGCGGTATCCGCGCTTGACTCTTATTTACCTTTTTATTGATTTGATTTTGAATGTCAAAAGTTTTTAATTTCTTGTGTTTTAAAATTCTAATAAGTATTCGTGTAAAAATTTATTTGGATCCACTTATCATTTAAGTTGTTCAGTTAAAATTGTAACAGAATATGACCATTTACGTTGCAGAAGCCATTATAAGTCAAGTTTGTTGTTTTGTGTGTTGCAACACTTTAAGTCCAAAAATCCAATATGTACGACCAAAATTTTTTGTTATTTATTAGGAAAAGAATGAATAAACGTAAGAAGTTTGCAATTTTTATAAATTTTGACAACTTTTAGCTGGTATTATATAGCTTAAACATTTCTAATTACAGTATTTACTGAAATTTTGTAAAAGAATTCTATAAAAATTCACGGATTTTTAAAGAATTTTATTCAAAGTTCCAGGTAAGATTAGATAATATTTTATAATGCAGTTTTAAAATAAATTTATTTTATTATATTTTTTAATATTTCTTAATCACAAAGAAAAGTTACGTTAAGTTTTGAATATTAAATTTTTGAAAAGTTGAAAATTAAAAAGAAATAATATGAATTAAGTATAGCACATAACGATCTGTTGACAGTACACATCTAGCTCACCGGATCTAATTCATTAGAAGCACAGAATTTGAAGGATAATTAAACATACAGCACCAATTTAAAACAATGTTATTTTCTATTCTTAATATTTTTTAAATAAAAACTCGCGAGCCACATTAGAATATGTATGGGCGTGTATGCCATATTTATTTCTAATCGAATTTGTATTAGAAAAAAAATTAAACAAACATTTTTGTTAGAAAAAGAGATAGAATTTAAATTTAAAGGTAAAATTTTCTTGTGTATTAATAAAATCTTATAAAAATTCATGGTTTTTAAGGACAAAAATAAATTTATTGAAAATTCCAAGTTTTCCCAGTTTTTTAATAAACATCCTGCTGTTAATTTGTAAATTTATTTGCGCGATTGTGTTTATTATACATTATTGCAAAAATAGAACAATTTGTCATTGAGCCTTTGATTTTGATTAACTATACAAATTAAGAAATACAACAGTACATATTTATTCGTACATGTGTCGATATTTGTCGAAATAAAGTACACAATGGAAAACATTTGTATTTATGTAAAAAATGGTCCTTGTTAAAATTTTGAGTTGAATTTTTAATATACTCGAGTGTCAATTTAACATAATGTAATTATATTATTTAACTTTTTAATGGAAGCTGTTTAATAAACACAGAGTTACTGACATGCACCAACAACAGCGTTTGACTCTCATTAGCCCTCTTTTATTGAATTGTTACATTATTTAAATATTTTTGTTTTAAATTGATATTCAACATTTCTTACATAATTTTAAAATTTGTATTAAATTTAACATATATTGCATCAAATTGGCCACTCAAATTCTTATGTTAATTTAACTCTCATTTATCACACCAGGGTATACTCCCCTTTCTTCTGAGAATAAATTGACATAAAAATTTTTGAACATATACTCAAATAATAGGTAACAGTGTTGGGAAAAATTTGAAATAAGTTCAATAAAAGTATTCATTTAAACAATGTGTAAAAAATACTACATGAAATAAATATTTTGTGTCGAAAATATGAAAAAAGCAAATAGTATTTGATATTTATATTTATTTGAAATAAGATTTATTTTACGTTTCAAATATCATGGATAAATAATTTCCTATTGTTTATTTTTTAAATATATAAATAGAAAATAGTATGATTAAAAAAACAGTATATATTTTAGGGATATATCAACATGTAAAATAAATATTTTATTTCAAGTAAATGTAAATGCTAAATATTATTTGCTTTTTTTTTATTTTCCTACATAAAATACTTATATCAAATAATATTATTTATATATCTATTCTTTAAATAAATATTTCTATTATTTTTTATTTCAATTAACTATTTTCCTTAGCACTGATAAAAATATGCAAGTTGTTATATTAATTGATGAGATTGATTTCTATGAATATGAATTTCCATCGTATTTTGCGCGGATTTGACGATTATAATCGATAACATTTTTCATTCTCGCGATATCAGGCACGAACGGTATAAACAGTATACTCTTATTCGCATGAAAGCAGTTCCCCTCTCCCTGCCTCCCTCATTTTCCCTTTCCTTCTTCTCGTTCTCTCTCTCTCTCTCTCTCTCTCTCTCTCTCTCTCTCTCTCTCTCTCTCTCTCTCTCTCTCTCTCTCTCTCTCTCTCTCTCTCTCTCTCTCTCTCTCTCTCTCTCTCTCTCTCTCTCTCTCTCTCTCTCTCTCTCTCTCTCTCTCTCTCTCTCTCTCTCTCTCTCTCTCTCTCTCTCTCTCTCTCTCTCTCTCTCTCTCTCTCTCTCTCTCTCTCTCTCTCTCTCTCTCTCTCTCTCTCTCTCTCTCTCTCTCTCTCTCTCTCTCTCTCTCTCTCTCTCTCTCTCTCTCTCTCTCTCTCTCTCTCTCTCTCTCTCTCTCTCTCTCTCTCTCTCTCTCTCTCTCTCTCTCTCTCTCTCTCTCTCTCTCTCTCTCTCTCTCTCTCTCTCTCTCTCTCTCTCTCTCTCTCTCTCTCTCTCTCTCTCTCTCTCTCTCTCTCTCTTTCTACACACAATCTTTGTTTCTCTCACCGTTCATCCAAGCATTGGTCTGTTTGACCGCGACGTTGTCTTGTAAACGCTTCATTGGCTTCGTAGAGATCTTCGAGTAGAGATTCGACATTGCCATCGTTGCCGTGATACGAACAGTGTTGTTACTCTTTCTTTCTTTTTGTCGCAATCTGTTCCTGCACGCGCGATTTACAGAACTGCCTCCGGGAGATGCGTGCGTTGTCAGCTAGGCGGCCGCCATTTTCCATACATACGGGCGCTGGTCGAACAGTGCCGCCACCCTATTGCAACTATGTCGGTCGATAGACATCAAATGACGAGAAAATGGAAGGGGTACACACGCGCAAGAAGGTTACTATTGAATGCAGAATAAAAAGAAAAGTATAATTAAACCATAGCTATTATAATTGACATCACATATAATCAAATAAATTCTTATTTATAATATTTATCCTCGGTTCCCAGTTTGTTCTACTAATACAAATGCAAAATAAAAATATCGTGTTTTTAAACACGCGTATAGAGAATTGCGTATTAATCGTCTAAATTGTATCTCAACAATATTTTATAGCTCGTATTACGAATATTTGGCCTTTTTGCGCGCTTTTTTTGTCACACGTTACTCTCCTTGTTTTAAATCTAATGAATGATAAAGATAGAATAATGAAAAACGAATTATGTCTTTATAAGCACGTTCTAATGAAAATATAGGTCTATATTTTTATTTAATACAAATAATTCAACATTCAATGATAAAAATATGAAATAAATTAGATGGGTAATATAGTCAAAAATTTAATAGATTATATCTTGTTTTGTGCGTGCTTACAACATTTAAATTAAAAGATCAGGTATAATTGATTATGTTAATTTTAATTTTTGATCAGTTTCTATAGCTGATATAATCATACAATGATAATATAATCATTCAATATTTTCATACATGCTTATTGTAGAATATTTTATTCATTATATATTCATATTTGTTATTATCTTAAAGAATAAATCGATATTTTTATAAAATCTATTAAGTTTCCTAAATCATACTACAACAAATTTCATTACAATAAATGATATTAATATAAGCCTAGTAAGTGATAATAATAAAGCTAATAATTTTTTGATGCGAATAAAAATACGTTAATTACAAAAATAAATTCAAGTCAGTTTTGTTTCGACGTTTTTATCTTCTCATTATGTTATTTAAATTAAAAGTAAAGATTTATATTTTTAAAATCTCATTTTAGAGCGCATTTGTGCGATTTTTAACCTGAATGATGGAACCTTGCAAAATTCGTAAAAAAATTTGCAATTTGCCGCATCTTCATTTGTATCTGTGTAACTCCATTAAAAAAAAAACCAGTAAGTTATTTTCTAAAGTATCGATCTAAAAAGCAGAGACTTCAAGTTCTAAAATGCTTTTTGATTTAATTATGATTTTATTTTTTGTTATTTTTACATTTCTTTGTAGGGCAGAATAGATGATCTTTTAAATTTGTTGTTGAGTACTCAGCGGCAAAGTTAAAGAATTATAAAGTTTTTGCTGAAAAATTGTCGATTTTTTAATGTAGTAACTTTATGAAAAAAAGATGTAAAATAATTTTACTAGAAATTTAAAAGGCAAATTTTAACGAGCAGGCTTTTAACAGTTTACCTATTTTTGAAAGTTAGAATAGGTGATGTTTTAATTTTGGTGTCGAGTGTATTTTATGTAAAATGATTTATGTAAAATCCTTTCTAAAAAAGTATATAAAGAATATATCGAATATATCGAAGAATTGTTGTCGGTTTTCCACGATACCGATTGATTCTCTCGTTGCGCTAACTTCTGTCATCACGGAGATCGCGTATTTTGACTATGTGTATTTAGGAGTTAAGAGGATGCTAAAGTAACAAGAAAACTTCCTCAACGTCGGTATTGCAGATTATTTTTTCTGCAGAAGGGAAAGGGGGAATGCTAACACCAAGCTAACGCTCTTTGTCCAACGCATAGATCTGTCTTTGTTTTTCGATTGTAGTGCCTACGAAAAGACCTATCAATTACTTTTGCACACCATCACGGCTCTGTTTATGACAGTTCAGCTTCGCTGAGCGAAATATGCATGCCGGTAAAAGCACATTAGTTAATCTTTTTTGTTAGGCGTTTAGTCGTAATTTCACACGGTCAGTGTTATTCATGCGTGTTTTCTGAAGGGTGCTCTACCCTCATTTTATATGTGCGAGCTACACAACTTCTGTACTAAGGTAAAGTTAATCTCAGGTGACAGCTATACGAGTGAATTTTTAATGATTTATTAACTTTTTACTCGATTTTCTGGTAAAATTTACTTGAGCATCCTTTCTTTTTACGCGTATTTTAAGTCTATAAAAAGTTTTTGTGATTCTGTAACGCCAATTCGAAGATATTTAAAAGCTGTAAATGTCAGTAATTCGCGGTACTTTAGCATCCTCTTAATAGTGTAATATTAAATTTGTAATTTGTATGAAATTATGTATTATAATATCAAAAGCTTTGTAGCGCGCGCTTGTTTTGCCTAGTGCAATAAAAATAAATGGAAGGAATAAAGAACAGGAGAAAAAAGGAAGGAAGGAGTTCAAAATAAAGGATGGAAAAGAAAGTGAATAGAAAAGTAAATAACTATGATCAAATGAATAAAAGGATTTTTTACCGTGGTAATTATCAAGAATACACCTACCACCACCGATTTTGATAAAATTAGGCTCATTCGATGCGTTTTCACATGAAACGTACGAATTTGGCAGAAAAAGTGCCGTTCTGTCCCGCGAACCGAGATATCAATCGTTGAATTAATGACTATTAAGATTAGGGAACTTGTCTTATCGACGAAATGTAGCAACTTGAGCGTGCACTGTGCTAGAAAAAGTGTGACAAATTTAAAATCATACTGTTTTAAATATATAAAATACACTTGTATATCTAAAATATGATAATGTTGAAATCGTTCGCCTTATTAAATTGATAAGTCTATCATATACTAAAAATGAAAACTCAGTAAAGTTTAGTACATGCCCCTATGCAAGATTTTGTTGTGACATTACATTTCATTAAATTGTTGCTAAAATCATTCACCTTATTATTGATGAGTTTATCAAGCGAATCCAATCGATTTTGATAATTTTGTTCGCCATTTTGAATTTTGAATTTTTGACGTCGAATTCGATAATCAGCAATCTCAAAAACCATTAAGTTATTAGGTATATCTCGAAATTTAGATATCAAAATGAATATTAGGCATAAAAATTAATTCGGTGCCATTTTTAAATTAATTTACCGTTTATTTGAATGAAAATTGTACATCCTTTTAATCCTTAAAATATTTGTTATTACTTTCGATGATTCAATTGTTTCATCTTCAAGGTGATTGACGAATCTCGAAAAAAAGATTGCGGTTTTAATATAATAAAGTCATCGATGCTTTTTTGCACCTCTTCTAGTGTTTTAACTCTTTGTGTTACGGTGTAGTTCTGGGAGCTACACTTACCATCTAAACTTATTTTATCAATGAATCAATTGTTTCACGTATCTCTTTAGCATGTTTTGGTATTGCTGGATTGCTAAAGGTTTCCTCTAACTAAATATTGGGTGTAAAAGTATGACTTTACGGATTTTCAATAGATTGCGACAGTCGTACTACTGACTTATGTTGAAGTTGGCAATACGTGTACTTGAAAGGTACATGTATTGCCAACAAAAAAAAAGGTACATGTCATTTGTCTGCAGTGTAAACAACTATTAATTTTATCGCATTAAAAATGTCGAATTTTGTACCGGAAAAACGCCATTTGCGGGAAGTTTTACTTTATTCATTATTTTTTTTTAAAGAAAAGTGCAACTGAAAGTCATCGTTTACTTGTGGAAGCTTACAAAGAACATGCTCCATCAGTAAGCATGTGTGAAAAGTGGTTTAAACGATTCAGAAGCAATGATTTTGATTTGGATGATAAAGAGCATGGAAAGCCACCCAAAAAAATTTGAAGATGCACAATTAGAAGCATTACTTGACGAAGATGCATGTCAAACAGAAAAAGAATTGGCAATTAAATTAAATGTTACCCAACATTTCCTTACGTCTGCATGCATTAGGAATGGTGCAAAAGCAAGGAAGTTGGGTGCCACACGAATTGAAAGAAAGAGACATTGAAAGAAGAAAAACCATGTGCGAATTGTTGCTGCAACGACAAAAAAGAAAGGGTTTTTTTACATAGAATTACTACTGGTGATGAAAAGTGGATTTTACTACGACAATCCTAAACGCAAATCAGCATGGATTAAGCCCGGTGAACCAGGTCTATCGACGCCAAAGCGAGACATCCATGGCAGCAAGGTTATGCTGTGTATCTGGTGGGATATAAAGGGTGTGGTGTATTATGAGCTGCTGCAACCGTCTGAAACTATCACTGGTGAACGGTACCGACTACAATTAATACGTTTGAACCGAGCTCTAAAGGAAAAACGACCGGAATGGGAGAATAGACATGACAAGATAATTTTACAACATGACAACGTCAGACCACATGTTCATGGATCCGTCAAGAATTATCTAGAAGGAGTGAACTGGGAGATTCTACCTCACCCGCCGTATTCATCAGACATTGCTCCCTCAGATTACTATTTATTCTGATCATGGCGTCGGCCTTTTCTGGAGAGCGGTTCAGTTCTTATGAAGAAATTAAAAATTGGCTTGATAACTGGATCGCTTTAAAACAACCAGACTTCTATCAGCGTGGAATCCGTTTATTGCCTGAAAGATGGGCCAAGGTTCTAGCTTCCGATGGAGCATATTTTGAATAAAGTAACAATTATTTTTATGTTTCAAATCAATGCGTTTTTTTTTAATCAAATAATCCGTAAAGTCATACTTGTAGAATAAATTAAGTTTTAGAATCATAATTTAAATAAATAATTTGTTATTAATAAATATATACTAAAAAATTGTTTTTAGAGATTAAATTTGTTTGCATAAAATTTTGCAAAAACTTATACATCAAAATCACTATCTGGAGGTTTTTGAGGTCGCTGATTACGAATCTGATGTCAAAAATTCAAAATTCAAAATGGTGGATACAATATGGCGGACAAAATTATCAGAATTGATTGGATTCGCTTGAAACTTGCTATTTAGGGATTTTCGAGGTCTCTTATTACGAATTCGATGTCAAAAATGCAAAATTCGAAATGCCAGATGTAATATGTCGGACCAATATGGCAAACGTAATTTTCAAAATTTCAAGCAAATTTGGTTGCTTTTGAAAATTCCTTCCGTCATATTGGATCCGCCATTTTGAATTTTATATTTTTCATACTACATACGTACTCTATGACCCCAAAAACCCCGGATAATAAGTTTCACAAAATTATATTCACTAAACAAAAAGTCACACAAAGGGTTTTTTAACTTGCCTTTTACTTTGCCTATGAAATAATGTCGGAACAAGTGATAAGTTGTTGGGGCTAGGTGAATAAGCCACATGAAGAACTTCTCAACACAATGGATAAATTCTTTGCTCCTTTTACGACATGTGATCGAATTATCGTGCTGCAAAATTACTTGCTTCGTTCCGTGTTCAGTAAAAATGTGTCCTTTTACTTTTACGTTCGTCGCTCAAATGGATGAGTTTGCTGCTTGTAACACTGAATCTGACCAGATTTTAGCAGCTTATAGCATTCTACTCTACTTATACCCACTAAATACACAGCAAGACTTTTTTGACATGGATATTTGGTTTCACAATTGATGCCGATGATTGATTAAGATCAACTCATTTTTTCGTTTTTAGGATTGTCGTACAACACCTATTTTTCATCATCCGTTATGATTTTGTACAAAAAAAATCTGTTTGAATCTCAACAAGAATAGCCGTCTTATATCGTTGTTTTTTGTTGTCCGGACTGTTGGGAATTTATTCCTAGCTTTTGAATCTTTTTTAGTTTATTCAAACTAGGAAGTTTGAATATAAATATTCGGAATATTCACATCATGCCTATAATTGTATCCTTGACAGATTTTAATTTTTGATGACAATATTTAGAATTTTATTTTCAACCGCTTGATTCCATCGCTTGAACTACGTATTAACTAAAATCGGAGATCATTATTTTTGACCGTGATACCGACAAGAAGATACGAAAGAACACTTTTATAATGCTTAAATTCGAGAAATCTTAAATCATTGCGTTCCACTATTGTTACATTAACTAAATTACTGACGGCGTTTGTAATCCTGCATTTATCTATTAATCTGTTCTGCGAGCTAATTATGTTTTATTACTTCTCGCTTCACATGGTGAGTAGAAACATTGGCATTTGTTAATCTTTGTAGTTAACGGTATATTGATAGTTGTCGTCACACTTTAGAATTTCAAGATATATTCACTCGGATGACTATCCGATTGTGACGGACGTACCATAAATCTTTTTGATTACGCCATGTGATGCGGAGGATGTTTTGATGGCTGTTTTTTTTTATCAATATTCGCTGAAGATGACCCAAACTCAGGTTGAGATGTTTGAACCTATTTAATGGAAGTTGTTCAATAAACACGGAAGATTTATTGACACGCATCAACAACCGCGTTGTGACTTTCGTTAGCCCCTCTTTCTGAAGTTTTAAATTTCGTGAGTCCGTCTAGTAACTTTAGATCTTTTTCATCGATGCCTGTGGTTCTCAGCACTTCGATCACTTCTTCGTGCTTGATTTTGTTGAATGTTTTCTCAAAATCAATGATTTTTTCTGCTGACAGCCAGTAAATTTTTTTTCTTATAAAAAAGGCGTGTAAACGATTTTATTGTTAACGGTTTTCCGCGATACTGATTGGTTTTTTTGTTTGGCTTACTTCATGTGTGTTGCGAGAGTAGTTGTCTTCGCGTTAATTGAATTTTGACAGCTGCCCATACAGCACAAAATATTTTAAAATATTTTCAAAAAATATTTTTTTAAATACGGAC
The DNA here is from genome assembly GCA_003595255.1 of Solenopsis fugax. NCBI lineage: Eukaryota > Metazoa > Arthropoda > Insecta > Hymenoptera > Formicidae > Solenopsis > Solenopsis fugax. The sequence goes on from QKQZ01035289.1 coordinate 13,081, forward strand.
CGGAGATTCGGGAGGTTCCAGGTTCGAATCCTGGCTGAGGTAATATTTTTCGCAATAAATTCTTTACAGTTTTTTCAGGGGGGATAAGGGGT
>QKQZ01035290.1:0-13201 GCA_003595255.1 Solenopsis fugax
TTTTACATAGTTGATCGTAATATTGAATATTGATATTTTTATTTGAAAATGATTAAAAGAAAAATGAGCCAATGTGTTTAATTAGAGAAAACCTTTGTGAAACAATTTGTCATATGTTTGTAAACTTAATCAAGAAACTAAATTAATTAATCTTATTTTCTAAGTACAAAGAAAAGATAGATTGATCAGACAACTGAATCAATTGGAAAGATTGAGATCAGGCAACGAGATCACCTTACAGAATTCATTTAGCAAATTTGAAAGTAACTAACGGGGAACGGTCAACGTGTATTTCCCATAATGTCCACATCCTTTCTTGTACTCCCTTAGAAATGGCGTTCACTGAATTCGCGTGGTAATTCACGCGGCACATGGGGTGCCGCAGAGGTCAACGGCGGTATAAATAACCGACGATCATTATACTCTCGTGCGGCCGCGTGCATGCGTGCGTGCGTGCGTGCGTGCGTGCGTGCATGCGTGTGTGTTTCCATTCGCGCGCCACGGTGTCCTCGCTGTTGGCGCACATATAATTTCTCATTATGCAAATCCACGGTGGACTGTCCACGTGCGTGGTTGCCGGCACCCCGACCGACGAACATTACGAGATCATGCGTGCCGGCACTTCCGCGCTTTGAGCGCGGCACCCGTGCGCCGTTTCTGCGATTTACAAAGGTCCTCGGCTGCCGCCCGTCGCAGCCACCGGTATTCCGCGTGCGGAATTAATGGGCTAATATTTAATAAGTGATTCTTCGCGTCGTCGCTCTTAAACGTCTCCTCGGAACATGACAATTAGCACGAGATATAATTACGGATAATGAGATCGCGGAAAAACCGGGCTCCATATATTAGACGTCTCTCCTTTTAGATTAACTGAAATGGCGATTTTGAATTATGCTGCATTAACGCAAAATGAATGTGATAGGAAAAAGAGATAATTTGAAGACTGTCTGATAAAAAGTTCGCGTCTGCGAAAATTAATGAACGTCAATTTCCATAGCAACATTGTATTTTTGTGAACGATGCGCCTGAGATAAGAAAGTTATCGACGTGTCGAAAATAATTATCGCGGTGTGTAATTACAGTTCGCGCTATATAATTACGGTTCATTTTATAATTACGGCCAGCTATTAGCTATTAATTATTATTGGTTCGTCATTTCACAAAATGCGACGTATCAAGTGTTTTTGCGATCATGTTCGCTACACATATCTATCGGCATTATCGATACGTGCAGTTTTGATATCTATCTGTCGCATAGGTGTCAGTAGTAATCCGAGAAAGTAGTCGAACACCTAACATACATTTTTTTTTTTGCGACATGCGTCGGTCCTTAGGTGAAGGTGTTTCCGTATTCAATGCCGAGATTGGATTATAGAATGTGCAACCTATATAATCCAGAAGAGTATGCGTAAACCATAGAAGCCACGTAGATAGATTCGGGATAAAGATAATACAGCTACGCTTGCGAAGCAGATTTAAAATGATTTTAATACAATTTAATTAAAATTCAATTAATGAAATTAATTAAATACACGTTTTTAATTAACATTAAAACACAGTCAGTTAATTATTCTTTCTTCTGTTAGATCAATAAATAAGTGCTTCTTATTTTGAAATTTGAATATGATATTTATTTCAAATATAATATTCCGAATACAAAGTATTACTAGGAAGATAAAATGTCTATGTGACTTCTATATAGCTATAAATTAATAGCCACATATATCCTTGCGGTTTTCAAAGTAATAATTAAGTGTATTTACGATCGACCTGACACCGCATTCATTAACAGATAAAATTGCACGTTGACCAAGTTGAGTCAGTTATTAATAACTACTTTTATTCCGGCGGAAACTAAGGAATTCCTGAATTCCTTCATGGAATATCTAAATTTCACGGCTAACATTTTTCTTCTTTTCTGTTGCAGGTGAGTGATTCAACATGCCTGTCCCACACACCGCGGTCGTTTGCGGTGAGTGAATTTTTTTTAAATTATTAACTACACGGATGTTTCACGTGACGCTTACGTCATATTCCAAAGAAGTCCTATACTTTTGAGAATTCATGAAAATTAGCGAGCCCACTTTTTATTACGAGCATAATCTACGAGCCACTTCTGAGAATCATGCGCAAACTTTCGAAGGATACTTCTTTTATTGATTCTAATCCGTTTTAAATTATAATTATTAAACAAATGTCATACGCGCGACATTGTTATAATATCATACTGCAGAATATTAAAAATATACACTGAAAAAAAGTCTGGTTATAACTACCAAATGTATAGTGAAATAGTATCAATTAAATATTTGGTCAATAGAATCAAAAATAATTTTATTTTACTAAATGTTTAGTAAGTATTATCAAATCTGGTATAAGTTACTAAATATTTAGAAAAGTAAAATTATTTTTGGTTACATTGACCAAATATTTAATTGATACTATTTCACTATACATTTGGTAGTTATAACCAGTCTTTTTTTCAGTGTATAATATTTTTAATTATGCTATAAAATACTTCCAATAAAAATATAGCAACATCGCGATATCTCATCCTTCTATATCTGTTGACGTCTAGCTCAATTTCTAGCTATAGAACTTGTAACATTCTATACTGTCAGTTCGATATGTAAAATAAACCTTGAAAGTGCAGTATGGTAACGTTTCTCGCGCGGCCAGATCGCAGGGACGAAGGAGAAGCGCGAAGTAGGTCGTCGTGGCGCGTATCCTCGTTCCCGGGAATTTTAATCGTAACAGTTTCTTTGCCATTGCTCGCGCTCGGGCTTTGACAGCTGTTTCTCTCCTCGCGTACGCGTACGTATACGTGGGCATCAACTTGTCCCGGTCCGGCGTGGCGAGCGCTCTCCGGAGGCGACTCCATCTCGAAAGGAATGTCGCTCGCGAAGGCGCGTGGGTCTACAAAATATATATCAGTGCGTACCTTCGCGAGCCCACGCTTTCTATCCCGTGCGGATACGCATCGCACGCGGCAGCCTCTCTCGCGAGAGCCGCCTTGCAAAACCGCCGCGGTACTTTTGCGCAAGTTCGCGCTCGTCTTTTCCCCGAAAGCGCATAGGACGCAGGATTACGAAACCCCATCAAGGTGTCAACCTGTTCTGCCTTAACCTCGATTTCGCGCGAGGAAACGCTCGCCCTCGCCTCTCCTCCAGTCAATCTCCCGCAAATCTCGTAAATCTCGAGAAAAAATACAACTGGTACAAATAACAATTGACGTGATGTAACTAGATTATTTAAATTATATAAATTTAAAATGTACGTATAATTACTATTCGTTCCACTTTCAAATATTTTCACATTATCTACACTGAGAGAAATGTTTTGTAAAATCAACCAAAGTTTGATTGATTAGTGATCAAATGAATTTTATAGTGATAGTTACTAAAATATATAGTTGTTTTGACCAAACAATTTGTAGTCTTAACCAAATAATTATTTTCATACAACAAATTACAAAAAGTTTTTTGTTAAATGTAACAAAGTTTTTGATACCAGTAACTATAAAATTCATTTGATCACTATACTACCAAACGATTTCTCTCAGCGTACCTATACAACTTTATCTACAACGATGGAATTTATGGGATTAGCTTGTGACGTAAGGGCAAAATGTTCTCCCGCAAGGTTGTTCGCAAATTAATGACTGCGAATGGAATTCAAGAGAGTTACGGCTATCGTTTAGGCATTTAATGAGGCATGACGGATGCGAACTTCCACAAGTCAGAATCGCCGCCTCCCACCGACACGCGTAGCTTCGGAATTGCTGGTTAATTAAAGATCATTAGATGGTGAGCATGATCTCGTCATTCATAGCCGCCGGGACAGCTTGCGCAATCGATACGTAAAAATATCTTATTATTATTGCATGTACAGTACCGCAATTCATTCTTTTGCATCAACAGTATTTTCCGTCTATTTTCTTTCGCAGATAAATATCCGCGTAACAAGCGAATTTATAGATAACGTCTGCGTAATTGCGCGAGTCACGGAAGACCCGTATCTTTATCGTCTCGAGCTGCACGATGATGCAGCTGATATCGCGGTATGAATACACATCGCATCATTCAGGGCCAACAAAACAAAACTTACAATAATGAAAATCAATCATTTTTCGACAGTAAAGATAGCATCGATATTTTCGTTTTAAAAACCTAAACTTGAAAATATAATTAAAATATAAATATATTCTTTATCTTTCGAAATTACGCGATATTTGTGTATTCAGATCGTATTAAGTCTTCTTGTCTGCAAAATTCATCTGTAAACTTTCTCAATTCCCAAGACGGATTCAAATAATCGAACACTGAAAAAAAAAGTCTGGTTATAACTACCAAATGTATAGTAAAATAGTACCAATTAAATATTTTGTCAATATAACCAAAAATAATTTTATTTTACTAAATGTTTAGTAAGTTTTATCAAATCTGGTACAAGTTACTAAATATTTAGAAAAGTAAAAAATTATTTTTGGTTACATTGACCAAATATTTAATTGATACTATTTCTCTATACATTTGATAGTTATAACCAATCTTTTTTTCAGCGAACATTCGTATAATTGACACGTATTACTTCCGTCATGATATCATCTTGACTGCGTCTCGATGCGATAACCAAAGAAGGAAACAAAGAGGTCTGATGTCTTCAAATTAAAATACCGAGATGGCTTGATCGCTACAGGTGAGAAGGCTACTCTCCTTCAAAGCGAGCAGAGTGAGAGTGAATTCGAAAGCGAAAGCGACCGGTTTGCCGCATTTTGTTGTTGCACGCCTGCCAATAAGTATTACAGCCGAATCGACCTTTTCACAAGAACGCGAAAGAATTTCAAGCGAAAAAGAATGAACACGTTCGCGATGAACAATTCGATATCTCTTTTTTTTAATTAGCAAATCCGAAGACGTGCAATAAATTCTCGACGCAAAGAAATAAGCTCGTCTTCAAAATAAAACTGGTTTAATCAAAAATTCGTTATATTTATATTTTCTACACTGAGAGAAATGTTTTGTAAAATCAATCAAAGTTTGGTTGATTAGTGATCAAATGAATTTTATAGTGATAGTTACTAAATATATAGTTGTTTTGACCAAACAATTTGTAGTCTTAATAATTATTTTCATACAACAAATTACAAAAAGTTTTTGGTTTTTTTTTTGTTAAATGTAACAAAGTTTTTGGTACTAGTAACTATAAAATTCATTTGATCACTATACTACCAAACGATTTCTCTCAGTGTAATGGTTATCTCGCGTTAAGAAAAATAAGTTCTCAGTAAGCAAGACAAAAAATTGAAATTAATATGCTAGGTATACATCGTAGAACAAATAAGTAACGTCAATTAACACTTATTTTGTCGTGATTTTTCGTCGCGTCGCAGCATCATTGAGCATTTATCGAGGTGCAGTTCGCACTTGCGACATTGCTTGCGAACTCCGTCGTTAACACGCGATAATGCATTTAAGACGCGGGCAGAGATGGAAACCGATTGCCACACGCGCGGATACCATCCGTTATGGCTGTCGTGCGAGGTGTATCCTTTTTCGCAAGAGGCACCATATAAAGATCTTTGCACGGCGGCAACGGAGATACCTCAAATACCGCCCCGTGCGAATGTCGGATTCGGTAATCGCGGCGGCATTCGAGAGATATACGTCCGCGTAAGAATGAAAGTTTCGATCATTGATTTTATCTCGTCAGCATATCCGATCGTATACCGGACGCGGGCTTCGAATTAGCGTGTGTATTTTATTATCGGCTTGTCTGTCTCGCGGAGGAAAGGCTTCTTCATGTTTACAAGCAAGATTGGCTTCTACATAAGATTCCTCGCAGACTATTCGATGAATTCGAGACGATTTTATCTCTCTCATCGAATTTCTACTTTTTAACTTTAGTTGCAATAACTATAAAATAGTTTATTGAACTATGTACATTAATTCTACGAAAAAATTTGTATAATTGTCATTTGTTATAGTTGCCACCGCTATATATAAATTTTTCTCTGAGATTGATAATCTAAGGACTTGAAATCCGCGTATCTGAAACGTATAGTTTATAAAACTGCTCTAATTACTTGAAAATTATTGGTGCCGCAAAAGAGAAGGAATTAAAAAATTCTATTAAAATCACGCACACACATACACACACAATGAATTAAACGTGCGTGAAATCTAAAGGGATTCGTTAATGGGGATATCTCGCGGATGTGGAACCGGCCCTATCGCGAGCGCATTCACGCTGTGCATTTACGCGCGCGGAGGAGTATTGGCAGTCAAGACGATTGCTAGCTTGTTATTAATCTTAATTGCCATCTAGAGGCTGCCAATTAACAACGCCTGTCACTTGTTTTTCCTCGACGGCCGTGCTCGATCCAGGCAGACTGTGTCCAACCACCGTCCGCCCCCCCGTTTATCCCTCTCGCGCGATAGCCATTTTTGTTTCTCCTTTTCGGCGGCGTATCGGTATTCTGTAATTATCAGCCGCCTATGGAAAGTATAATTATTCGAGGAGAGGGAGAGTACCTCGGCAGTATGGTCAAGTTAGAGTTACATTATCGCTCACCCGGTACTTAGATGCACCTAATGGTACGGATTAATCGCAGCCGGTGAAGACGAAAATACGATCCCCGAGAGGGCTGTTATAATCTCTTTCAACATATATTTTTCACCAGATATTGTAATGTGCACTTTACAATTCCATTATGCCGACTGTTATTGTCAAATCATTGCCATTAAGCCAATAATGAGAAAAGAATATACAACATAAAAAAGTAAAAAAAAAATAACAAATTTTTTAGAACTAATTTCCTTTATACATGTTGAAAACCTCCCGTTGCTATCCATTATAAGAATTATACTGATGTAACCGTTTGCAATCAAGATCAAATTTTTCTCGAACAATATACCTGATAATATCTGTCTGTTTGCACGCGAGCTGCAGCTTACTCTGTAATAAATGCGGCTAGTTATTGCATTTTTATCGGCACATATTTTCTTAATAAGAGACATAAATGCACAATTGCAATTTACGAGAAATCGACGAATAATCAAGCTTCTGAGAAGTAAAAAAACCGCGAGCGGGGAAACGTCGTGCATTAATTGACTGACACGAATTCCCGTTTTTCCCAGAGTCGTTGCGAGATCTTGCGCAGCGCGTGAATGCATGATCACGCACGCAAGGCAATTCTAATGGCTCCTGGCATTTGTGAGAAGCACGCGCCAGATAACGATATCGCTAACGGGATGAATTGCAAAGCCCGTCTAAAATAGCTGTCATCATAGTATACATAAACTTAGAAAATTATAAAAACGGACAAACGAGTGGCCATGAAAATGGCGTGAAAAATGTCTACGAACAATTGTCGTAAGTGAAACGCGACGTTTGCTAAGGCATCGGCACGATTTAATGTTAAACAAATTCTCGGTTCCATCGTACATCGGAGCATCTATTGTGCGCGCTTTCTAAACCGAAATAGTATGAAAGATGGGTTCGCAAATTACGCGAATATCCCGTGTCGAATTCAGCTCGTGACCGCACGATTCGCTCCGAGATCTTTAATGGAGAACTAACGAGTCGCAGCAACTTTCCAGCGATGCACGATGGATGGTGGAAGACATTTCCGCGCACATTAGTAACATCTTTTATAATTGATTAGAAATGTAGCATGATGTGTACGCTGTGCTAAACATGACGATCGTTAACGTAACATTGTTGAGAAGCATCTTAAGTTTCGAGCGAGAGTCGTCTAATTTTATGACTTTGTGAGAAGTACACGTATATTACTTGTAGAAATCGTAGAACTGATTTATAACCGTGCGTGTGAAAATGCAATGTGTCATGTTATTGCAACAGTGAAAACGGTTTAACATAAGGCGAACATAAGGCGATAAAAGTGTAAAGTTTAATTTATAGAGTTATTTATTTTTAAAGAATTTATTTTAGAATTTATTTTTTTAAGAATAAATCTTTTTATTTGTCGTGATAATTTAAAATTAATATTTTTGGAGATTAATTTAATTATTAATGTATAATGAATACTTTTATAAATACTATATAACATTAATATAATTACTGTATTTAAATTCTGTAGAATATTTGCTAAAGTTTAAAGTTGTTGTACATAAAGTTTGTTCTTCAAATCAAATGTAAAGCATATTATAAAAAGAAAATTTTTCATTCTATATCAAACTTTTTATGTAATTAAAATTAAAGAGACTTTTTGTAAGAAATTTAAAAATTAATTAATTAATTACAATTAAATGTATCATTTTATTAATGAACAATTCATTGCCTAAAGGTATAATTATGATAAAATGCAATCTTATTTTAACCATGAGTGATTGCGAAACTGAAATACAATCTCGCAGTAAGAAAGCCGATATATTATTTATGAATCATTTCATCGACAGTAGAAATAGCCTCGAATGGTCAGACGCGACGATAAAGAACCAGGTCGTGCTAGACGGCCCTATGGAGGCCGTTAATCGTCGATATGCTAGATTTGTCGGATCGAAATTTAAGGTCCGGCGTGCAACGGGCACAATCGTCGGGCCGCGGTAACCGGTCGCGGTGGCGATCGGGCAAGGCCGTTTCGCGATCGGTGGAGCGCGTCGGCTACCAATGGAAATTCAGCGCAAGTTACGTTCGCGTTTCGACGAGAGTGAATTCCCCCGGCAAAATCGAGAGTGGACACGGGCCGGTAAGCATAGCCGTCATAACTGTACGCCGGCAAAGAACCGGGTCAAACCCGGAACGACGCAGAAACGGAGAAGTCAGTGTATAGCTCATGTGTGTGTGCACGATACGTCCGTCTATATAGCGTCTGTGTGTGCGCACGTCAAAGATACCGTTGGCGGAGAAACTCCGCCAAATGAAACACAGATGATGGTGATCGATGCACGATAGCTCAATGTTTGAGCGACACGAAAGGTGATCATTTTGCGATATGCCTCTTGCGTCGATAAAAAATACAATATCGTTTTTTAGTACAATTGATCCTGCACAGGACATTTGCAAAAATTGAAATATAATAAGAAAATTGATTTCTGACTCACCGACCCGAGCGGAGCGCAACGAGCGGAGTTAATCAGCCACGAAGCTACGGTGATTACTGTAACACACAAACATAAGATTTAAAAATTAAAACTGCGCTTAAAATCAATATTTCAAAAGTTAATTCTTATACACCCAAAGATAGGTTTCATTGACTTGAAGAAATTTTTTGATTGTTCCTTTTATTAGAATTAAAGAAACAGTTTAGTTGTACAACGCAAATTTTTTTTAAATGAAAGAAATGTATTTTTAAAACCAGAACAACTAAATTTTTTTTACATTTCTGTCAATACTTTTTTTAATTAAATAAAAAAAGTATTGACAGAATCTGTTCAGACAGAATCCTTCTTGTAATTACAAATAGCGTTTAGCACACACGAGCCTATATATCTTATTGTTTTGATTATATAAATAAATAATTTGAACAAATAATTTATATACTTTTAAAAAGGTTAATAACATCATTTCTTGAAATCAAATAAATTTTTATTTTCTGCAAAGGTATTTTCACTTCAACTTAAAAAAATCAAGTTAAAGAAACGATTTCATCAATTTAAACATAACTTTTCTCTGGGTGTGTATATAAAATTTTATATGAATTTTTTTCTTTAAATAGTTGTTTTTTTATTGCGATAAGATCGAAGGAAAGGGAGAAAGATTATTAAATTTATATAAATAAGGAATTATATTTACCCCAAGGTTGCTCCGCTGGGGCCCGATGCCTCTCCCAGGCCTCCTCCTCCTCTCAGAGTCCTCCAGGTTGTTAAGCCTCTTCCTCTCACACACGGTTGCACACGCGGAACACTCGCGAATAATTTACTTAATTTTCGCGCGTGGACTAATTATCTATAAAGTCTTTCGCGCGACACTACGACACTTCGGGTTTATAAAACCCATTCTACAACTTTCAATTCAGAGGGATTCCCGTGGATTCAGCACCCCGAGTCGACGAGTAGAACGCACGCGTACCCGCCCCCGAACGAGGGTTAAGCCCCACGCGGAAGAAAACGAAATCAATGGCATTGAATCCGACGCCGCCTCTTGTTTCGCAAAAATCGCATTTAAAATTGACTCAGTCATACGCAGCCAGCGGCCCAGGTGATTCACAAGGGTGCTATACCACAAGCGATGTCGACAAGGCAGGTAGACGTGACGAGAGAAGAAGGTACTCATTGCCGACGTCTAACATTCTAGACGAATCAGGAAATGAGAGCCAGCCTCTCGGCACGAGCGGGACCGCCAAGACTGAGCCTGACCAAAAGTCAGATTAAACGCGATTCACCCGCCTTAGGATGGTGAACGGCGGTGAGAGCAAGAGAAACGGGCGAATCCAAGTCGACCGATCCGAATTCTTACCGCTTAGGACTGAACCGATCGCCAGAGACAGAGCGTGTAATCCTCACAACAACCAGACAGCCGCGCAACATGCACACGGGGGAAACATGCCATAACGCGGCCCGGCATTTCCTCGTGCACGGGCACTCGGAATGAGACGTCGCGGTGCGCCGTAGCCATCATGCGCAACGCCCCAATGAGGAAATGTTCACTGCCAAGCAGCGGGGGTGCGACTCCCGGCCCTCGAACTCTAGAAGTCTATCAAATGGGAGTTATGAAAAAAGTCTATTTAGTCCAGTAATTAAACGACACTCCCGAAGCAAACGCGCGACGCGATGAACCGGCTGCGATTCGTTTATTTTATTATATTATAAGTCGGCGACGATGGACGTTGGCTTCCTCTCGTCGATTCGCACACCGAGGAATATCTGTAACACACCATTGAGATTGGTTAGCTAGACGTTATACACTCTGTATATGTCACAAATATTACTTACCCAGTTATCCCAAGGTTGCCTCTCGCAGGCTTCCTCCTCTTCCTCTCAGATCACCAGGATTCGTTGCACTTATTCACTCTCGAAAATACGATTACGATCGCGCGATGATGCTTTACACGGCACTCCCGGACCGATCGCGCGCGATTGGGTACTCGATTTCCCCTTTGAAAAATTATTCGGCTACTGAAGGAAAGAGTTTAGCTACTATATAGCTACCAAACTCTTTCTTTCAATACCCTTTTTTTGTCCTGCGCAGGATATTTACACTACATTAAAATAAGAACTGTTTTTTGACTCACCGACCCGATGCGCAACGAGCGGACTTACTTAGCCACGAAGCTGCGGTGATACTGTAACACACAAACGTAAGATTTAAAAATAAAAACTGCGTTCAAAATAATCACCCTGTGATATTATATATTTTATATTATATTATACATTTTTCACAAATCTCTGTTAATTAGATTTATAATTTTAAAACAACAAACAATTAACTGATAGGCTACTAAGAGTCAGCGCGGTTATAAGTGCGCAATTAAACTTATTACAGTTTTTTTAAAAACTGTTTATTCATACTTAAGCGATACAACAATTTAAAACGATTATCTTATAACCGCGCTGACTCTTAGTAGCCTATCAGTTAATTGTTTGTTGTTTTAAATACGAGAGTCCTTGCTAAATATTATTTGTTTGAATTTATAATTTTGTCTCAAAAGCATGCAAGACGAGATATTCAATTTGATATCTTGAAACGCTAATTATATTATTAATTAAAGCTAATAATTAAACTAGTATATTGGCTCTAAAGTACCTCAGGAAAAACGCATGAAAGGATTAAATATTCTTTGATCATTAATCCCGCGGGAGAACTAATAAAAATAGATGCGTGTTAGATAATAATTTCAAATGACGCAACAAACTCAATTACTATATTATCTTTGCTACATAAAATATAGAAGTAAACACATTTCTTGATCTCGACCATTTAGCATGTATTCACTCCAGTTTCCATTAAGTTCACTCATAAATCCGCGTTAATTCTTAATGCAATATGTGAAGGGTATGATAAAGGGAAGCAATTATTCAGGCACTTCGAGTAACGTTTCAGTATTATTACATTTATTATTTATGCGCAAGAAAAAGAGAGGGAGGCCGAGAAGAGAAAGAACGAATTGGGCGGGAGAATGGGGAGGGGGGCGGGGGAACGAGGCGAACGCCTGGTAAAAGGAAGGCGTGGATCGTTACGGAGCGCGCGGCCGCAGGCCTCGTAATTATAAATTCAGAAAAAAGGATAGCTGTAAAGGCCCGATTACCGCGCGGCGGTACCTGCGTATGCATGCGTGCCTGTGTGAACGCGCGCGAGAGAGAGAGAACGCGGATTCTAATTGACCACCTGCGATTGCACGGTGCCAGCCGCCGTTGCACGTCTTCATCTCACCGAGGCATGATATCCCGTGCGCCGCTCGGCTCTCACGTATACGCGCCGCTCGATCAAAACACCGCGAATAGGAAACGTCGCGCGGGTGGGAAAAGGGAAGACCGCAGATTCTACGGATATCACACGTCATTTAACACTCTAAGGACTCCGAAGGCCGATCATGTGCGATAAACTCGCCCGACGGCGGCGCACGGTTGTGCCTGCGTCGCGACACGCCGACGCGGCATGAAACTTGCTCGGGATACGCACGAAAGAGCACGGAGGAGCACCGATCGTATGACCGGGACGACCGTTCGATCGACCGCGAATCGTCGGCGCCCTTGAAATTGAAGGAGGAGACCATCAAGATCGCTCCTCCTCCTCATTGCGCGCTCAAAATTATATCGATACGGCAATTAAACTGCGGCCGATCGGTCGATCGATCGCGTGCGTGGCACGACGAAGAGGAGGCAGGAAAGAGAGACAGCGGCGTTTGTAATGATGCATTTATGGTAGGCCTCTCCACGAGGAACGTAAACTTGTCTCTAACGAGGACTATAACTGAATCAAATTAGCGAAATTATTCGAATCACACACAAGCTTTCTTTTTTTTTTTTTTCTTTTGTCGGATCCATCGTTACATAATTATACGTGCACACTGAGAGAAAAATTACTAAATTTTAATAAATATTTGTTTGAATACTTGCAATGAAATATTATATACGATACATAAATATTTATTCAATAAAAACTGAAATTCAATTAGTGGTTCTTATACTAATAAATATTTATTTACATGCACTGAAAAAAAAGTTTGGTTATAACAACCAAATGTATAGTGAAATAGTATCAATTAAATATTTGGTCAATAGAACCAAAAATAATTTTA
>QKQZ01035293.1:0-13797 GCA_003595255.1 Solenopsis fugax
ACGGCCGACGATCCGTCGCACGCGACGTGCCCGAGAAAACGCGCTGTCTCATTCAATTTTCCGCGATTTTCGCCGCGATTCCTACCGACCCGTAATCGCCGACCCTAACCTACGTCCGCCGGCTGACACGTACCTAACCTGCGCCGCGGTGCGCGCTTTCCGACTCTCGACGTGACAGCTGAGTCGGGTGAACCGTCCCAAATTCTTCTTCTCGGTGTGCCTCATCCGAAATTCGGCGAGACACAATTCGAACGACCGTTCTGTGATAACAAGGTGATAAATTACATAACATGTGGGTCAAGTGCTGATAGATGTCATAAGGAGCTCTCGCAGCTCTTTCACGAGGACGATCGCGGAAACGTGAGATTTGCTCCCGTGAAACAAAGCGCTCGAGACCTCGAAGACCCGTGGGCACGTGCCATGGGAACACGCGAGCAACGCGCGTGTTTCTGCTCCGGCATATGCCTGTCAGCTGGTCCCAGCAGACGCCGTATGGATCGTCTGCTAGATGGCCGCACCCCAGTGTCAAACGAGTGACTATCTCGCGGCGAACGCGCGGAAATCGGATCAAACCGCGCGGGGATCGCGAAAATTCGCGAGTTTTTTCTTCCGAGCGTTCTCGCCACGAGAACCCCAAACGAAGGCTGGAACAATATTCCTGCACGCTTTTAGAAACTGCATTGACCATGGAAGCGCGTCGACCGTACGCATGCGCGCGTTAGAATTCAAATGCGCTCGAGCGCCCAGTTTAGAGACGATTTCTGCAAGCGCGCTCCTTGCAGCTGTGCGTTTTCTTTTCTTTGCGCGCCGCACTTTCTGCGCGTAAAGTGACGGATACACAGTTGATCGCGTTGAAGAGAAAGAGAAGAGAGATGAGATCGGGGAGAGAGTTCAGTTTCAAAGAGCAAATTTTATGTATTACATTCAGGATTGGGAAGCAACTATTATAGCTAATAAATTAATTAATAATTTTTAACTTAATTAATTTTAAATGATTTAATTTTTAACTTTAACTAGTTATTTTAATATATAAACTTTAATTTATTAACTTTTTTGTTAAGCTAAAAATTTATCTACGTAAAAGAAAAAAAATTATAAGAAAACACACTCCCACACATGAAAGATAATATTTCTTTGTTATTTCATATTAACTTAATTTAAATGAAATATTAAATTTGTTTGATGATCTATATTATAATTGTTTAAAGTAATTAAACTTTAAACACTTACGAATTTCTAATTTAATATAAATAATGTTTTAAAATTAACTTTTATTTTAAGTTAATTTAATCTTAACATAACTTTCAGTTACTTTTTTGTTCATGTAACTTTTAACCATTTATTTTGTAAGCCATTAACTTTAATTTAATTTAGTTAAAAAAATATATTAACTTACTCAAGAGATATTTAAAAGTTTAACTAGATGCAAAATACAAGAATAGAATGCGTAACTGATTCGTCGATAAAAGATGAGAATTCCATTAAGTCAATGTGAGGTTAATGTAAATACGTTTTAGAGAGTAAAATCAATAAAAGTCAATCTATGGATGAAATCAATTAAATAAATCGGTCAAGAAATTATAATAAAATAAAAAAATAAGACAAAAAAAAGAGAGTATGTCAACTTACGGAAACAATGAGGGAAGTAAACGTGGTCTCCCAGACAATTTTTAAGTATTAAGATAACGTCGGAATAAAAACTCAAATTTAAATTAATGAAAAAAATACGAGCAAAAATATGGATGTTACAATAGTCGAATATTTATGTATGTATATACTACAATAAATTGCGATACCAGTATCGACTTAACTGCAGTTTTTTTCAGCCACATATATTAAGATGATTAAATTAATACATTTATTAAAAATTCATCAGTAAAACGTAATAATACAAAAATATGTCGCGAAGGTTAACAAGCATTATAAAGCAAGGTTATAAAGTATGAACGCAGGAAAAACAATAATAAAAATAAAGTCAAAGGATAAAATGTGCAAGTAATGTAAGATTAATGTTATACTAATGATATGTCTTGAGATGTGACACATATATCCTCAAGTGCTCTACACAATTACAGTAAAGGCCTAACGAAATTTTATTCAATCCTTTTTTCCCGAATAAATATGTATAATAATAATGTGTACTGAGAGAATGATTGCAATTACTATAATTTAACTATAATTCTTAATCCTTTTCGGTGCCAGCTATTTATTTAGAGCTGTGTTAACCGTGCAAGTTATAGTTCTTAATTAATATTACTACATAAACAATAAGCGAATGCTTAAGAAATAGTCATATTCATTGTGATTGCATTTATATAAAAATGTTTATTTTATTTTTATCATTCATATCTTGATATTTTACTATATTATTATTTGAATTATCATAATTTATAGTAAAATTTTGTCATAGTTGATAGAACTACAAATACAAAGTATTATTACTAACATTATAACATATTAATAACTATAAAAAAATGGGGCTCTTAACTATTTTACATGGAATTATAGTCACAAATATTTTTTTCTCAGTGTGGGAGATTTGATAAAATTTCTGATTGAATAATCATTAAATTTATGAGGGAAAAATGATAAAGAATAGGAGAATGCAACTGGAAGTTTTCCAGAAATATAGATGGAAATACTGTTTGTGTAAATTAATTAAGCATACACGAAAAGAACGGTTTTTTCTCAAATGCATAAAAATTTAGAACGCTTGATGCGTAATGCTACAAAAAATTTGACATTCTAGCAACCAGTTTAAGCATCTTCCATAATTATTGTGATGATCACACAAAATAATTTTCACGTCTGCATCTAACTATATTTTTAGGTATTTCCGCAAAACCGGTTTTTTTTTCTTTTTATAACAGTTAACATCCACACAAAGATATCTTTTATTTCGATGTCCTTCGAAACGTATTTAACAGCGGAAACTTTCAATTCTTGAAGCCTCTCTTATGAGCCGGAAGTGTTTGCATAGATCTTTTCGGGTCTTACACTATTATGACCGTGTACATACGCATTAAGAAGTCTATTTAAAATTGATTAAAATACGAATAAATTCATCCACGTGCGTAATTTGAGTTCTGTACACTTTTATATGCAAATCAATAATTTCGGATTTAAAATGAAAAATTTACGGTTTTAAATTTTCTGTTGTGTATATATATATATATGAGATAATTCGCAATCAAATTCTTTATTTAAAATGGGGACGAAAATGGTTACACATCTATATTGATCGATTTTTAAATTGTAAAATTAAAATTGCAGATTTCTTCTGTTCTAATTAAATTTCAATGCAACAAATAAATAACAGAATTCTATTCTTTATTTGATTTTAAATAGATTTTATGTAAACGTAGAAACAAAATGTAATTTTCAAGAAGTATAATTTTTAGCTAATAATAATACTAATCGATATTAAAAATTCGGATTTGAAGATTTATATACTTAGTATTACGTTATCAGAATTTCTCTAAACTTTCTTCAGTAAACTGGAATTTCGTATGCTGTTATTTTAATTAATTGCTTATTTAAAATTTCATACATTCCGACTGTCGAATTTAATTTAAATGTTAATGATCAATAATTTACGTGATAATCCTCGATTTGCTCAGATGATTATGTCTTATATATGGGATGTAAAGATAAAAGGTCCTCCTTCGAAAATTAAATAAAAAAAATCTACGCTTTTGGTACCTTGATCTTATTCAGTTGCGAATCGCTCGGGTATGTACTCTCGAGAAATCACAGTTGCGATTTTCGAGCCGTGGCGTACGTGCGAAATCGCGACTTTCTCGGATCGAAAGCGCGGTGGAAGAAGCGAGGCTTCGAAATTTCGCCGTCGATGATCGATCGCGGGCGATCGTCAATCCGAGGGCGGCCTGATCCTGTTATGTAAGACTTAGATAAACCGAGTCACACTGTTGACGAGTGACGAGTCAAGGCAGCAGCTGTGGTGAGATGCGGCGACCGACGTTTCGTCGTGCTTTTTTTTTTACGCGAAGATTTATCGATACGACGACGACGACGACGACAACGACGACGACGACGACAGTATTATTAAATCGACGAACGCGGTCGTCGTCGCCACGGCCGCCGCTACGAATTTCGAGCCGTACTAAGCCGCGTGTAAGTAGGCTAACAGGCTTCGCGAGAGACACTTCTTGGAGCACGCCGGCATTCGCGCTCTTGACTTTCTCGGCTTGACCAGCTATAGTATGCGTCTCCACACCTGTTTTTACCGCGGGGCACCATGACTTTTACTCCTCTTGTGGAAGCGACACTTTCCGATCGAGAGTGAAAACCGCAGAAATCGAAACCTCATACATATATGCGTATCTTTTGAAAATGCATGTGACATGTACGTACGAGCGGTCGCGTTCTATTTATTCCTAATTTACTTGGTAGACTAGTTTCTCCACATTTAAAAAGATTTTCTTATGAAATAAGAAATATGTTACATATTTCTAGTACATATATATATATTAGCACATATATACCAGCACTATTGAGTTGTGTAAGAAATCTGTGTGATTTATTTGTAATACTTTATATATTTGATATTATATTTTCATTATGTCTCTGCTATAATTTGTCTTACCATAACAATTTCTAAAAAAAAAATCAATATCCAATCGACAATTTATAGTTTCATATAATAACCAAGAATATAAAATCTAGGAAGAATTTATAATCTTAAAGAGACACAATTTGCTTACATGAAGAAATTTTGTTTGTTATGTCTGTTTAAGATTATAAATTCTTTCAAGAAGATTTTATATTTTTGCTTATATATGAAACCAGGGATTCAAAACGGTATAAAAAATACCGATATTTTAATAATAACGATATTTTTCGGTATTATGCAGAATACCGAAATAAAAACGGTATAATATAAATATCGGTATACTTAAATGCCGGTATTAAAAAAATATTATTTTACCGGTATTAATTATATTTCATAATAAAACAATGAATTGTTGATTTGATACTAATTTGTATAGAATTGAAAATTTCGAACACTAAGAGTAATATTATAATATTTTGTAAAGGTTTTTCTATACATATTATTTACAAGCAACTAATGTTCTAATATTTTATGCCATTTCTGTTTACTAACATGAAATCAGTAGGCATAAAAGAATACATTAATCTCAATTTTATATTGATTGAGCATATTGTATCTTTGAAGTTTATATTGCAGAATTCTCATAAGTAGGTCGATATTACTTTGTTATTCACATTGCTGTTGCTTAGACTTGAAATGATTGATGCGGAATGAGCGGAATCACGTTGAATAGTTCTAGCAATACATCGATTAATTTTTATGCGTTTATCTGCGCTTAACCGCAGAGGCGAAAGGTGCAGGAAGTAAATCAGAAGAGATTTTTTAAGACCATGATATCTCGGATCGTATCTTGAACTCATGTATGATACTTTGTTGCAACACCGGAGAATAATTTAATATGTCCTTCCTCCAATAAAAAAATGTAATAAGTGCGCTCGTTTTCCTTGCGAAATGCATAATTTTACGCGTTCACGGTTTAACGATCTGTTGATTCACACAGATGGCATTCAATTTGTTTGTTCTATTTAGCAAAGTGCGAGTGTTAGATATTTCTGTACATATTTTCGCACCTTTGGAGAATTTTCTGCGATCTGTTACAACTTAAATAAATAACTTTAAGATAATTCATCACTCATTATACACATATTATATATTTTTTTCATTTTGTACTTTATTCTTGTATCTTCAATTATTGGTTAACAATTAACTTTTATTTGTCTTATTTTAATGCGAGAAAAAATGTTTGATAATAATAATCAGATTTTGGTGAAATAATTTCAATTAAATGTTTTGATTAATATAACCAAATATTTAATATTTAGTAATTATGTAATAACCAAACAAAATAATAGTAATCAATCGGTTACTAATCGATTACCAAACAGTTATTAAATATTACAAAATATTTTATTACATTAACTGAATATTTAATTCAAATTATTTCATTAAAGCTTAGTAACTATCATAAGCTTGATTATCATTATCAAATTCTTTTTCCGGTATATTTATTGTGTAGATTGATCCAAGAACCAACTTTTATATCATGTCAATATTGTTATATTGACATTATTTTTGTTTTTAGGATCCAGATTTATAATGTTGCACATTAATATATAGTGAAATAACTGTGTGTATTCACTGCGCGTATCGCAGTAACAACTGCGATATCAAGACTAAAATAAAATTCGAACTTGAATGGTAAGCGCCGCGGACAGAAATAGAAAATGCCGGGGATGTACCTTGCATATACAGGAAAAAATTATACATTTTGTGCGCGTAATCGGTTTTGGCGTTCGCAAGCCAAAAATCTTTCTTGGTCTCGTGCGATAAATATGCATGTAAATCGAAATGGCTGCGTGATCTCAAAGACGAAGCAGCTTGCACTCACGTGTGCAGAATGCTCATAAGTGTACATTCAAGAAAAAGTCTGGTTATAACTACCAAATATAGTGAAATAATATCAATTAAATATTTTGTCAATATAACCAAAAATATTATTTTACTAAATGTTTAGTAAGTATTATCAAATCTGAAATAACTTTATTAAATATTTAGAAAAGTAAAATTTTTTTTGGTTACATTAACCAAATATTTAATTGATACTATTTCACTATATCTTTGGTAGTTATAACCAGTCTTTTTTTAAGTGTACCTTTTACACAGAATTAATGCGATAAGCAATGTTAGGCAACAAAGACTAAATGTCATGCAGCAAGTACGTTCTCAACTATTATCCTAGTGAATGCAATGCCGGATATAATGGCTTGGAAAAATCTGGGTGTCCGTATCAGCAGCCTTGACAGACCATGTAATTATAAAGGTCTTATGAAATGTTCATGCGGAGAAGATTGGACGGCCGAGAATAGTAAGCAGGATGCATTGTTGGTGCACATCAGTGACTCGCGATAATTATTTCAGAACAAAATTTTTGTGATTGATAATTCTTCCAGACGATTTCGTTCTTGCTCGCTAAATTGACGATCGGCACTCCGTAAGGACAGGCCCGGTTTTTCTATGCTAATTCGTTACAGGCACTCCGCAGTAATTCGTTGCGTTAACAAGAATAATTGCATTGTCAACATATGCATGCATTCCTGCACGTGTGCATTTGCACACGTGCACTTTAAACCAAAACGGAATAGCGAAAGTGCCTATGTCGCGTGTTAATAGCGCAATGCATTTTCAACGGTGCCGTGCGTGAGAGTAATCCTTATAGAAATACATTTTCTTTTTTTAGAGAATAATTCCAATTCGATGATTCGAATTAATCTACTTTCCACTTACGTGAGAATTAGTCAAAGAGCTTAATCCGAAAGTGATTACATCTCAATTCGTTTTCTTATCGTGTACTTATCTTATGAAATTGTCTAATGATTCATAGATACTACCAAGCAGTGTTTTTCATTGGGTCGTCTTCAATTTGGCTCATGTAGTGTTTTTTATTTAGTACAACGCTACATGAATCAAATTGGAGACGGACCAATGAGAAACGCTACTTGTTAAAAGAAAATATGACGCGCGTAAGGATTTAAGGCTTTTAAAAGAGATTTAAATAAAGTCGTAAAGAGAATCTATTTGAATTTTATCGTTGCCTTTTTTACTCAATCGCCTTTGTCATTACATCATGTGCTCACTTAATGTAATATGTGCAATTAAACTTCTATCATTTGAATATTAAGAGAGGAAGTATGAATTTTTAATTAGACACATTAATTTTTAATTCGACAAGTGAAAAGGTTGCTGTGCAAAGCAATTCATCATGACTTATATTTTTTCAAGAAATTACTGAAATACATAATTATTCGAATCCATCATATCCGCCGTTGATAATTATTCCGACGAGTCAATTAATATAATATCAATATCAATTCAAGAAAAAGTAAGATATTGTTCGCTAATTTTAAAGTTATTTTTATGGATATTTAATGAATGGATATTGAACGAATAAATGCTAATAATATTGATATATTTTTTGTGCATTATGTATAAATAGTGCATGAAACAAGCTATAAGATATAATTAGTAGAGCAAGAAAAAGCAATTTTTTGTATGAATTTTTTATATAAAAAATTCATATAAAAAATTGTCTGCATCCATATTGCAACGGTATAATGGACAATGTTAATTATAATCGCGTTGTTTTAAAATAACTAGAATCTCGATATTTTTATGTTGAAATTTCTCGATTCTAATTATTCTTTGGGATGCATTATTAAAATGATTTTTTTACGCAACAGAAGGCAATCACATTTATCAGTGTTAAGCTATTTATGATATACTTTTATAAAAATTTGAAAACTTTTAGTATTATCGCTATTTGAAGACTCATGCAAAAAATTAATGGAGGCACAACGTCTTTTATCAGCATTGTGCACAATTAATTGCAAATATTAGCCAATCACTTGCTTAAAAATATTTAATATTCAACGTATTTGTTTATAATATAATTTTTTGATATCAGTAAAATTTAATCTGAACCAGGAACAAGTGACGAATGCATTAATAAAGGTATCAGAATTCATTATCGTACAAAAGAAATTTATATGAAAGTACTTTCAATCATTCTTGCAATTGAATCGTGCATCCTTGGAAAATAACGTAGAATTAATAAAGGTGTTATCGCAAAGAGGTGAGAGAAAGGATGTCGTCACTTCGAGAACGTATAATTGTGGTATATTATTATGCCACCTTTGAGGATGATCTTCAGATATTACAAAAGGAAGAAATTATGTGTTTCCTGGACAGGCCAACTGTACTTATCGCAGATAAGTTATAAATCAAATAAATGAAGTTAGTGTAACGTAAGGTAAAAGTCCGAATGCGGCAAATTGCATCACTAGTCACTGCACATTATATATGAAGTTTCAATTTATTTGATAATAATAATGGATTAATGAATTTTTATTTAATATAGCTTTACTATAGCATGTAAAAGAAACAATAAGAGACATTTAAACTGTGGCTATGTTCCAAAATTCACTGCCAGCACTGTAAACTATAGATTTTTAACGCTGGCAGTGAAGTTTAATTAAAACACAGTCTGTATCTAAAGAAATGTTCTTTAACGATTATTTATGTTATTTTTTTTCTTAAATGTGTGAAAGAATCGATGTGGATCGAATTTTAAATTGTTGATACGTGTATATTGCTTGACAGTTTTACAACGCGTTGAATTCTCGAATGATTTGTAGCGTAAGCAGCGTCCAGGCGAAGAGCATATACTTGACGTAATTTATACCTTCACATCTGAAGTTAGACGAACACGTCATATCTTAATAATCATCATTCTTCCACCTGGGATAGTCCCAATAATGGCATCAAACTTCGGAGCTTTCTTTGACAATTAGATTGTAAATATTTCAGTACGATAATATTGTAATAAAAAAATTATAAATAACCTGTAATAAATAAATAGAATAATATTAATTTAACGGATATAACAAGACAGTAAAAAGAATTTTTTTTAAGTTTTTAATTAACAGTCATAATGAGTAAATATGATACCCAGCTCGACCCAGAAATAACTTCGAATGTAAAGGTAGAAATGACGTGAGTATGACGCTTGTTTCATGTGCGCCCTGAAATGCGTCAGATGATGCGTCTCACGCATGTTGAACACTTTGAAGACGCGATACAGCACGTAGCTATCGACGTAATTTGCAAAGCTATAGGGATAAGACCGGCATTTAAATTGCTTAGATTGCATGATAAGATATAATGATGATGATGATGAAATCATTTTATGAAGGCTTCTTAGCATAAATGTAAAGAATTCTTAACATTATTATAGAGAATGCTTAACATTGCGTAATAAGAAATGTATAAACGAGCATGTTGTATATAAAAAACATCTTATGAAGTTAGACGTGTCTGACTTCAATAGTGCAATGTTTTACAAATAAACGATATGGTGTAGATTTAGTACAGCAAACAATTTCCGGTAACCAATATTAACATTTCCAGTTATTCCTAACTAAACAAATTTTTTTTTCTCTTTTATTATAAATTTATATCGCCAACGAGGCCTACAAAACAAAAAAATCTATGCAAAAATAAATTAGAAAATTTTTTAAAATTAATAATAATTAAATCAACTCTTATATATAATTATTAATCCCGATATTCTTTAAAAGTATTCCTTGAAGAAATAGGCTTTAACCTTTGTGAAGAAGTATACCTCGCCAGACATAGTAATTTAATCCACTATATAGTTCCGGATATTATCTATAGTTTACTTTCATATTGTGCCAACATCCGCTTTCTCGCTGTAAATTACCATATGTCAAATGATCATACATTTATTTACGAAAATTGGTAGCTATTGCAAAATCAAAATTACAGCAATTGTTCTTAAACGGCAAATAAAATTAAGTGTAATAGAATAATAGAAATTTTCTTCTCATAACAAAATATGTTAGGCTTGTATAAAAACAACAAATAAATGAGTTTAGAAGACCAATAAAATGAAAAAAAAATCAGATATGTCAACTTAATAAAAATATATACATAGGTAATAATAATAATACATAATCATAACTTTATTTTGAAATGCAATAATAATAGAAACATGAATTTTAATAAACAGAATAAAAATAGAGAAGAGCAAGATATTTAATGCACTGGAAAAGGAATCCTGTTGGACTGGAATCCTCTTCACTAAATGACTCACTTAATAATCTATTTCGATTATGTATTCGGTGTAAAAAAACTTAATTATTTAAATCGAAACATCCATTCTAGTTTTATAGTGTAAATATACATTTCAATCAACCTGTGTTTTCGTTTTGTTGATTCTATATATTTATCTGTTACGACAAAAATGTTGCATTTACAACTAAAGAATGTTTTTAGAGATCTCACCGGGATAAAGATATTTGCAATATCACCATCACCACCATTTATTAACGGCCTTCAAATTAATTGGTCACCGAAGGAGACGACAATTTGATTGTTGTCGCGTTTTCTCATTGCCATCATTACGAGAGAAGAATCGTTTGAGCACTTGTACAAATAAATACACAAAGTCAAAGCATCATATTTCACAACAGGAAGTTGGTCAATGCCTTAGTGTCTCCCAAAAACGGAGAAATATATGCTCTTCAAATACGCTCGACAAATGTGGAAACCTTTTTCTGCCGTAACAATATATTTATATTGTATTCAAATCTTTTTTTTATATACGGGTTGTGTTCTTTTGAATATTAATCTTTCTTTTTTAAATGAAAAAATATATTGAATTCGCAGTATATACAGGGGTGTCTATGAAATCTATCCCCACCTATATTTTGAAAACGTTTCAAAATTATGAAAAACCATAAAATACGTGTTCGATCACTTCGAGGGACTACTCTACCTCTCTCAATTCTCTTAAAAGAGTAACCTCTCGAAATGATCAAATACGTGTTTCGCAGTTTTTTCATAATTTTGAACCATTTGCGAAATATATGCGGCAGATGGGGACACACTTTAGAAATCCTATATTTAAAAAAAATACAAGAAGAAAGGATTTAAAAATAACTCTTTTATACTTAAATTAGAATTGGAAATCTGTTGATATAAAAGCGTTGAGGCAAGAATACTAGGATTTGTTTTACGAGAATTTAAGACAGGTTAGTGAAATTAGACTCGCGAATATACACTTTCGTTGAGAAAAAAGTACAAAAACCGGAATTACCATATTTTATGTATATTTTTTTGTCCTTGACTCAAATGTGGGGTTCCGCATTTTTTTTTAAAATGTCAATCACAAACGGACGTCGTGCAAGCCGCGTGCTAAACTGTCCCGAGGACTGTTTAAGAGACATCGCAACGCACATAACGATCATTGGAGTTGCCTCATTTTGTAGTCCAATCGTGCAGCGATTCCAAGGCTCGCGGCATCGCGCAAATGTATCGACGAAGATCCTTGAGAAGAAAAGAGTATGATGGGTCGTCGACTCTATCACTGTACTTTTTTTCTTGTTATTTTTTTATTGATTTCAACAAAAATGAGAAATCTCGAATGGACGTTTCTCGTTAAGATTCTAATATTTTAACTTTTAATTAACGAATTTTAAAATAAAGATTGAGAAATATATGTTAGGATTCTCAAATATTTATTATATATCGTTTCCGAAAGAAAATCTTTTAAATAAAAGTTTTATTGATTTAAGTATAAAATAATGCATGCAATAATTTTTTCGAGTATCTTTATGAGATATAAATAATCATTGATAACACGAAATAAAAACAATTTTTATCAAATAACTAGTCAGAGAGATTTTATAAATAAATTTTCAGTGATAAAAAACAATGTCACAATGTTTTTATTTTTTTTTTAGTTTTTTTCACGTATTAAAAGTATTAAAATAAAATTAAAATTAAAATGAATAATTTCTAAGAATTTTTTTTCTAGATACATTTTGATAAATACTAATTTTACATATAAAGTATATTTAATTAAAGTAATATTTAAAAATATTAAGTAATATTTTTTAATATAGAGTAGAAAAGTAAAATAAAGTAGTAAAATTTAAATATAAAATAATAATATAAAGTAATATTTTTATGCATCATATTTTCCCTTTACACTTTTATCTGAATCTTTTATTTATATTTAATGTTATATATATCTAGTAGATTCAGCAATTGTTCTTTATTTTTCCAATACAATTCAAATGTTGTATTATTTTCTATAAAAAATATTATTTTAAAAGATACNCTAGTAGATTCAGCAATTGTTCTTTATTTTTCCAATACAATTCAAATGTTGTATTATTTTCTATAAAAAATATTATTTTAAAAGATACATAAATTTATATATTTATTATATACATAATAAATCTATAATAGATAGATTTTTAAAAGAACTAATATCGCATGAATCGCTTTTTAAAGATTTGATTCATTCAATTTCGGCACCATAGGGATTAATAAAGACCGGAGGACGTGACGACTACGCAAGATAAACACTCGACCCTTCCTTCGGCGATGAAACGGTCAGTTTCTCCGCGACGAGAACGGCACGCAGGTGCCCTCGATATCCAAATGGGAGTCGCGGTAAAAGTTGTGCGATTACGTACTACGTACTTGTTTTTAACTATTGAACGATCAGTTGAACACCTTCTTCGTCTTATGCAGGTTGACTCGAGTTCGCAAAAGCAAAGGCAAATCCGTTTTACGCCGAACGTCAAGGGTCTTGGCGCAAGGAAAAAACTAATATCTTCTTGTAAATAAAGCGCGAATATAATTTGCACAACTTTGATACAGGAATCAGCTTTCTCTGACAATTACAAATGATTTATCGTTAGAAATGCGGGTGACTGTCCGATTATCCGGAGTGTCTACCAATCGACTTTCCTATTCAATCGTGTACGTAGTGCCTTTAACTCATTTAACACAATAATTGCCAACTTTTTTATAATTAACACACTGAAGTGGAAACGCAAACTGTGATTTCATCACAGGGCAGAGTACACTAATGAGACTATTACAGCTCGAAGAGGCGGTCAAGCATTGCCGTGACGCGACGCCGTAATTATCATATCTATTATAAATCAAGATTGTCGGATTCGTAATAGAGATTTTAGAAACTGATAACTTATCTAAATGAGTCAAATATTATTGTAATATATGTTAATGTGAAATGTGTGGTAGTCTCGAGTCATTGAACAATGTCGCTTCGCGTACACTGAAAAAAAAAGACTGGTTATAACTACCAAATGTATAGTGAAATAGTATCAATT
>QKQZ01035309.1:0-17334 GCA_003595255.1 Solenopsis fugax
GTACTACACTTCTTTTACTGGATCTGGCAACACTGCCCTTGACTGCCCTGACCAGCCCTGACGCGTGACGCCCCTGACGAGAGTGACGAGCAGTAGAGCAAGAGATTTGGTCTAGTTGGAAGAGTGGCAGACTTCAGAGCAAGGGATCCCGAGTTCGAATCCACCAAGCTCCTTTAATTTTTCCGAAAATATCTTGCAGATCTTATTCTCGGTTTTTGTGGTCGGTACGAATCCCGTGCCGAGGGAGACCACCAGCGACAGCGGTATCTCCTCTTCCTTGCGATCGGCGCATTCCAGCGCCAAATTATACTCCTGGATTTCTGTCATAGCATCCTGGGTGGGATTATTAGCGACAAGACCGCCGTCCAGAAAACGGCCGAACGCCCGGAAGTACGACGGTGCCGCACTAGTGGCCCTCGCTACTTTCCTCATAGTGACTGAGGTGAGGGCCACTAGTGCCGCACCGTGGTATTTTCAGGCGTTCGGCCGTTTTTTGGACGGCGGTCTTGTCGCTAATAATCCCACCCAGGATGCTATGACAGAAATCCAGGAGTATAATTTGGCGCTGGAATGCGCCGATCGCAAGGAAGAGGAGATACCGCTGTCGCTGGTGGTCTCCCTCGGCACGGGATNTGCTGTCGCTGATGGTCTCCCTCGGCACGGGATTCGTACCGACCACAAAAACCGAGAATAAGATCTGTAAGATATTTTCGGAAAAATTAAAGGAGCTTGGTGGATTCGAACTCTGGATCCCTTGCTCTGAAGTCTGCCACTCTTCCAACTAGACCAAATCTCCACAGGTGTTGTGATGTTTTGATTTCGTATATCAATACTTCTTAGTTCTCGTATATTCCGATGTTTTCATTCCGGTTCTTATGTCAGGATATTCTATGTACTTTTCTGAGACTTTTACAGATCGATGTTTTCAGGCCGAACAGCCTCAGGCATATCGCCAAGCTTGCATCCGGTTTCTTTGCGCTCTCCACATTGTTAGTCGATCTGGTGACAGCCAGCAACGGTCGCGTGGTCAATCACGCTCGTACCTGGTGCTCCACGATCCCTGTGCCGTACTACAGATTCAATCCGCAATTATCGTCAAAAGTCGCCATGGACGAGAAGAAGAAAGCGCCAATCAGGAACTTTGTCTAAGTACGTCACACTAAGCGGCAATTTTAAACAGCGATTCTATAATAGTTATTTATGAAAACATTACAAGTAACAAGTTATTACAATTTATGCCTTTCACGTTACAAGTCATTGTATTTGCATTCTAAAAATAATTCAAAGATCAATCTTATTTTTTTTATATTATTCGATCAATAATCTTAAAAATATTTAAGGTTACAAGATTCGTGTATATATGTACATTATGTATGTACACACATACAACATACATACGCACGCTCGGCGCTTTTTTTGTCAGGTGTGCCAACAGTCAAGCGACGTGCTTTCCGAGGTTCTAACCTGTACATTGGCATATGTTCTGTGTTGGTATCGTTGGCATCATACTCCCGGTAGTCCCGAGTCCCGGTGCTCCCGTCCACTCCCGTCTCGTGGTCCCGTGCTCCCGGCAGTCGACAGCCTGGACCAGCCTGGACCGACTGGATCTGGACTCTGGACTCCGCGATCGATGAACCTTTTGTGTCATCTTTCACTCGAAGGATCTTGTCAATGTCCAGCTCGTTGAATTTTTCTGTTTATCTTCCGTTTTGCATGAAGCATCGACGTACATTTGCGAATAGTTAATTGAGTAATATATTGTTCAGCGACGTTGGATGATATAGGTTAAGAAATGTACAGAATGTCCGATAAATCATAGTTTAACCGGCGATTAGTGTGCGAGTAAAAAGATGATATAGAAAAATAATTGATGGATAAATAAAAGAAAGAAAATTGAATTTTTTCGATCGATCGCGTGATTTTTGATGAAAAAGTGGCTTCGCGAGAGGAGTGTATACATTTGTTATCTCGATAAGATATAGGAACCTTCGTCTTAAATTATTCTATGTACATTGTTGTGCTTGTGCTTACTGCGTGATGAAAGTATCACTACAACTTCTTTTTATTTCAGAGTATTCAGAATGGCAAAGAGTAAAGCACAGGAGAAAGTCACCAAGCGCCAGACCAAACCTAAGACAAGTAAAAGTTTACGATTACCAATAAATTTTATAATCGTCACTGTGAGCATGGCTGTTGCCATTTGGTTTGGATACAAGGGATACCTCGAAACGAGAGTTAACACTCCATATAATGTAGAAAAGGCATGTAATCTATTATCGAGTAATTTTTCTCTCGTAGGAAATTATTTTTATAAATTATTTATAGATTGTGTGCAACATAGTGTAAAATATCAAGCATAAGCTCCTAGTGAAAATTTTTCTTTCATGATTTTTATAGGAATTGGGACATTTTTCAGAAATACTCAAAAATACTCAGTGTTCATATATTCTTAGAATTTTTTATATATGTGAATTCTAAAATATTCTCAGTTTTCTCATTTCATAATTTCTAAAAAATACTTTTAACTTTTTTAGATTTTATGTTTCATTAAAAATTATAGAACAAAAAATCTTAGAAATCTTAGAATAGTTTATAATTAACATATATGAAAAATTTTGGAAAGAAATGTAGACTTTCTGAGTATTTTTGAAAAGATTGTAATTCATATAAAAAATCTGAAAAAGTTATAAAATTATATAAAAATTATGAAAAATTATATGAAGAATTCTCAGAAAAATTTAAAAGTTAAAAATTTAAATTTTAAAGAATATTATTTCAATGTCAAGATCCTGCTATGATCATGTATAGGTCTATCGCATCTTTTATTGTATTATATACAAAACGCGGTCTAAGTTCAATTATTGTCTATCTTTTTTTAGAATTTTTTTATATATGTGAATTCTGAAATATTTTAAGATTTCTAAGATTTCTCATTCTACTATAACTTTTAAAAAATATTTTAAACGTTTTCAGATTTTATAAGGTTTTATCAGAAATTATTGAATGAGAAAAATCTTATATAAAATATTTCAAAATCTTTATCTACATATGAAGAATTCTAGAAAAGAAATGTATATACCTTTTTACACTCTCTATGACATAGATGATCAAATATCTGTAGAGTCTCTTCAACTTATGAATATTGTTTGAAAATTAGCTAGTTATTGCATCTGGATTGGATGTCCCGGATAGATATTGGGGTACCTACCGATCCGGTGTATATTTTGGTCTAAAAACTAGGGATCCGTATTCCTTGGTGACTGGCTTGATGTGGTATTTTCCACGTTATTTACGTCACGATGGAAGCGGATTTAGACACTGGTGTGAGCAAGGTGATGAACTAGAAAGGTATTGTAATCGGAATCTCCTTTTCATAACCATTTCTACCATCTAGATTATCTTTAGATTAACTTGGTTTAATTTATTTTTAATCTTTTTCTAGTTTTATAAGAATTTAAAAAATTAAAAGTTAAACTGAGATTAAAGTTAATCTACATTAGTGAAAATGTATATCAGTTTATTTTAAAGATTTTATCAACGCAACTAATTAAAGCTTAAATGTTAGATATGCGTGGTTGGAGCATGACGGACGAACATTTGGCGTTCAGGAAATAGTAGATTCTCCTGCAGTTATAAAAACAACATTCGTCAAGAGACCTGGTGGATACCATGGTGGTGACTGGACTGCAAGAATTGCAGTGTCATCGAAGAAAGAACGAGTTAGCGAAGAGATATCGCTATTATTTTATACTGCTATTGAGGAAGGCACGAAAGGTTGGATAAAGGCTAATCTAGGAGACTACAATCGTTTGACGGGAATAGAAGGAAATACGCAAGGATTGGGATCTTTTGTTATAAACGTGAATTTAATAAATGGCACCGTGGAAGAGCATTCCTTCCTAGCGACTGTCGCTCCCGGTCTAAACGTATTGAAGGAAACAGTTTTGCAAAATCTTCGCATTGCAACCCATAAAGGATCCATGGAGAAGCACGTAGTTTTAGCTGGCGAACAGTTGCCCTTGCTGCCCGAGGGTAAGAAGAAGGATCCGAATTTCATCGTCACCCAAGTGACGGGAAAAATCCCGTTTGAAATCGAAATTAGTTACGAGTCTGGCAGTTTCAGTAACAGGATAGATAAATTAACGGGCGACAATTACGATGAGGCTCTTGAGAAACAGCTAGAACTGTTTTCGAAGAAATTTGAGAGTGTCTTTAAGTTGAAGTCCAAGGGATACACGGACGATGAGATGGCATTCGCGAAGATGGCGTTCTCGAATCTTATAGGCTCAATAGGTTACTTTCATGGAACGTCGCAGGTGCAAAGTAAGTATACTCAGGGACCCGTGCCTTACTGGAAAGCATCTTTGTATACCGCTGTACCAAGCAGAAGCTTCTTCCCACGAGGTTTCCTGTGGGACGAAGGGTTTCACGGTTTACTCATCTCGGCTTGGGACACGGAGATAGAATTAGATATCATAAGCCATTGGTTTGATCTGATGAACGTCGAGGGCTGGATACCAAGAGAAATGATCCTCGGCCAGGAGGCTGTGGCCAAAGTACCCGAAGAGTTCATAACTCAGGTCAACACGAATGCGAATCCGCCGACATTCTTCTTAACGTTAGACTTTATGCTCCGTAAGGAGGAGAAGGACTTGCTGAAACATAATTTCCGGTTGCTCGATAAACTATATCCACGACTACAGACGTGGTTCTCGTGGTTTAACGTCACGCAAGTCGGCGAGCTGCCCAGTACATATAGATGGCGAGGTAGAGACGAGAAGACTAGCAGAGAGTTGAATCCAAAAACGCTCACATCCGGCCTGGACGATTATCCCAGAGCTTCCCATCCGAGCGTTGTCGAGCGTCACGTCGATTTACGCTGCTGGATCGCGTTTGCTGCTCGCGTTATGGCTAGAATCGCTGAAACGTTGAGCTACTCTGCTACAAAGTACCAAGAAACATTCCAGTATCTATCAGACAATAACTTGTTGAACAAATTACACTGGTCGCCAAATGCGCAAGCATATTCCGATTACGGCTTGCACACCGACAAGGTGGTTCTACGGAAGCTTACGCCACCGTCACCCCGTAAACAACAGGCTAACGTGCCACCACCAGAAATGATGCGCGTCATACTGGAAAATCCGTCTTTGAAGTTCGTCGACACAACCTTTGGATACGTATCGTTGTTCCCTTTTATTCTGCAAATCCTCGAGTCCGACTCGCCGCAACTGGGAAAGATACTGCAAGATCTGCGGGATCCCGATTTGTTATGGACTAAATATGGACTGCGTTCGCTCGCGAAAACGTCGCCTTTATATATGAAATACAATACGGAACATGACGCGCCTTACTGGCGTGGTCCCATCTGGATAAATATGAATTACTTGACAGTGCGGGCTGCGTATTATTATTCAAACGTGACGGGGCCGTACCGGGAAAACGCGAAAAGAATATACCAAGAGTTGCGAAAAAATTTGATACAAAATATTATTATGCAATATAGAAAGACCGGGTATTTGTGGGAGCATTACGACAACACGGAGGGGAAGGGCAAAGGAAGCCACCCTTTCACCGGCTGGACTTCCTTGGTTGTATTACTTATGGCAGAAATATATTAAGTGTCATGCTCATTAAATCTGATCATTTAAAATTATTTCTGAAATCAAAAGACATTAAAGTGTTCACTCTTATCAGATGTATCTATCGATAGCACTTTGCGTTTAAACTAGGCAGAAGAAGGCAATTGCCTCATTAAATTGTTTTGTTATACATTATTTTATTGTGTTATATGTATATACTATGTTTTTATCTTTTATATGGGAATTATTGTGTTGTCTGTGTGAAAGAAAAGCATTTTTAAACATGTTAAATTATAAATGTATTATATAGATGTATGATACTTGCACATACCATTTACATTAATTGGAAAGATAATGATATCTATCTTGATGGCCTGATATTCTTGATAGCTAAATCTAAATTTTAGATTGAAGGTAACTGCATCTTTTCTAATAAAAGCGCTACTTATAGTGTTTCTATAAATATTATAAATAAGCTATTTTAATATTATATAATAATTTTTTAATTTTTGCATTATTGTCATACTTGTATATTGTATATATGTGTGCGTGTGTGCCACAGTATTGTGATTTAAATGGAACCATTCTACATTCTTATTGAAGATGTGTTTTAGATAAAACAAATTATTTATTTTCACATTTTCGAGTTTGGTTTTCTTATTTTGTTAATATTATGAATTCTGTATATATATATATATATATATATACCATGTTATAGTTTTGTAAAATTGCACAATGGGTAATGATACTGTAATTACCAAAGGAAAGAAGTTAGATCCTGGCTGTGATTCATTGAAAATTCATCTATTCTAATCTTAAACTCTTTTTGAAGTGCGCTATGTTTTATTATTGTAGCAAAACTTGAAACACGACACTTATTTTTATGGTTGTTTAAAAAAGCGCTTGCTAACTTAGCCAGCGTTTTCTAAATCCTTTTCAAGATGAAGGTTACGGCTGCATGTATCATAATAAAACATTCACATTAAAACGAAAAATGAACCTGTTCTTTTCTGCTCATGTAGAACTTTAGCTCTATGTTTTTAGACATTAATTTTGTATCATTTATGGTGAAGTAATTATATAATGTAATCCCTCTAAGTTTCTTCTTTAAAAAGACGCAATAATTATAAACGATATACAACACATGTTCTATATTTTTATTTATGTAAAAAAATCAAAGTAGTTCTAATCTAAGCTATTTTTCTCTTTGATATATTGATTGTACAAATCTAAATACTTAGAATGTCTGGATGATTAAGAAATCTTTTTTTCCTACAGATTTTTAAAACGGTTACAGAAATTTAAAACTGCAATTTATTTTACAACTTTATATTTTAGCATATTGTACAATTCGTAGCACATTGTTTGACTAGCTTCTAGATTTGAAGTACATTTGGAAAAGTACATTTGATACGAATTCAATTTTACTATAAGAATTTACGTTGCACATTAAAATAACACACAACTCTTTTATATATATATTAAAGCACATTTTCTGTCTAAGAACTAATTAACAGGCAATTTATACAACATTGAAAACAATCAGCAATTATACGTATTCGTGTATACGTAGAAATCAAATTATGCATGACTGATATTATAGCATATTGCGAGAGAGTTGGATTATAAGACTTTCATAAATATAATGCTCTCTAATTTTAGTGATGGTTATAATTATAACTATAATTAACAGTAATTATAATTATAATTATATATATTTGATTTTACATAAAATCAAAATTGCAATAATTATAATTGATCACTACTTGGTGATTGATATTCCAAATCTCTGCGAAAATTATTTGTAAATTTATATAAAAATATGGATATTCCACAGAGACTTAAATAAGTTTCACCATAATACTAGGTGTAACGATTCATGTGGATGGCATGTTTCTCGGTGTGATATGTCTTGGATATTTGGCTAAGCACAGGTGAAATTTCAGGGTCGTTAATCCATGCGTTTGCCGAAGCGGGTGTTTCTATCATTGATAAGTATGCTGAAAAATATGGAAAAGAAATTTTTAAAAACCTAAAAATATTTTTTAAAATTTAATATCTTCTAGTTCTACTTATATCTTTTATAGTTTTGTCTTACCAAGTAACATTTTGGGTTTTGTAAGACTAAGCTGAATATGAGGATTACTCATAATTGCTTTATAAATTAAACCATCGGATTCCAAACCCTCATCCAAATCTTGCAAACTACGTCTTCTCTCGCCCAGCAACCATTCACACTATCAAGAGGAAAATATAAAACGATGAAAGTATAAATTAAATATATACCTTTGATATACTATAATATTATATAACTATAATACTATACAACTCACAGCATTAGCTTGATCATTTCCAGTAACTTTCAACGCTCCTATCACATTCTTCTCATCAAAACCCATCTCAACAAGCGACCGCATTGCTCTCTTATTAGGTTTAAATTCCATTTTCTTATATTGTCGAAAACTTTGCAATAATAAGTCCACAATATGCATCAGATTTTTTTCTTTTTGATCCTGTTTTTCTAAAGTTAACGCATCTTTACATATGAAGTTTTTCTCATATTTTATTGCTTTTTCAATTCTAATTATCTTCCAGATAATATTGCATATTCCAATTTTGTGTAAGAATTACCTGTTTCAAATAGTTCCAAACATGCGTCCTTCAAAGACTTTTTCTTAGTGTTTGCTGAAGAACTAGGGCTCGCGATACTTGTATCTGTTGTTGTATCCACAGAGAAGAAATCCGTTTCATCATCATCATCATCCGAATCATCCTGATGTTCTATAAGCCATTCTAAAGCTTCTGTCATATTTGATCTAGAAAAAATATATAGCATTACACGCGAATTACTAATGTGTTATGCAAGTATAGTAATACAATAAAAATATGATAAAAACACTGGTACCTACTTTCGAAGACGCAACGCTTTGAGAACTTTCTTGTGAGGGTAACCCATTTCTATAAGGGTTTTTATGACTTTTGGATCATTAGTGGGTCTACATCTAGCTTCAAGTTTCTCCTTAATGATGTCATATAATTTCTCGGCATCAGGGCTGTACATTAAGATCTTTGCAGACGCTTGTACGAGGGTTATTAAAATCTTACGGATTTCATTCTGGAACTATGAGCAACTATGTAAAGCTGAAATAGCGTGATAAACAAAATACATATTTTAAAACGTGTGAAATATATATTTACATCCGCAGGGCATTCTGTAGATGGCATAGGCTTAGGTGCATTTTTCAAACTAGGTAGATCACTTGTAGCTCGAACTATCGCTTCTAAACTTGGACCCTTAAGAGCTTCATCTGAAAGGTTCTCTTGTGCAGTGGATGATCGTATTTCGATTAATAACAATTCATCTGCAATAACAAATCATTCACTGTATTAAAAGGCATATATAAACAATAAGTAATAAAAACTGGAAATCTATTAAGAGAATAATATATTTTATAGAATAGCTTATATATATATGTACATATATAAATGTAAATAATTATACCATATTCATTGATGCCCTCGTCATCAACATAATTTTCATCTGAGAGCTGTTTAAATTTGGATGAATGAACCAAGCGATATCGTGAAATGGGTTTGGTTGTGTCTTGACCATAAAAATGTACTACTGCTATTTTCTTTATATTTTCCACAGTAAAGTTTGGCTTTACTGTAACATCCAATACATTGCCCTCTGTGCTATAAATAAAAAAAAACACTTAATGTTACTGTAATTGTAACTGACGCTTAATAAAATTATTTCTTAAAATTTTGACAATTGTATTGGATATGAATATGAACTCAAACCTGATGACATTGACAGAAAAGTTTTCAGGTGAGGTAGGTAATGGAGTAAGCATGGTGTTGCTTGCAGGATTGCCTGTGCTGACAGAAGAAAGGGCCAAGGACCGCTTGTCAGCCGTCCTTGAACTTTTTCTGTTATGCCAGGCCTCCACTATTTGATCACGCATCCATGGGATCATTAAATTTATCTGGAACATAAGAGGACAATCATTATAATTGTTATATAATCAGAATTAAAATGTAAGTATTTATCCATTATAAATATAAACATATATATATATATATATGTCTTCAGAACAAATATTTAATAATTGCGCTTTGCATATTATGCACTTGACTTGATACCTGTTATCGTTACTCAAAGCCCTAACTTTAATAGAAAATTAATGAGAGACGCAGATATAAGTTATATCCTTACTTTTATATTTCAAAGCCTTTCACATAAATAATTCGGACCTCAATTTAATCACTACGTAAAGAAATTCGACGGGCCGGTCACGGAGGTTACGCCGAAAAATACGAAACATTTTTCGGCTAAGCTCTCGCGATCGCGTTAGAGAATCGACGGATCTGCTATCATCTTTGAGTGCGGTGCATCGGAGCAGATTATCTTTCACGGAACCTGGTCCGCCTGGGCCCCTTTTATTTCACGAGAATCGTGACTGCCATGACAGCTGAGCGCCGCGTTTCATGGGTTTCATGCCAGTGCGACTTTTCCCCCGCCCCTTCACTTTCATCGATAGCCGACAATTCGCTACTTTACTGGTCGAAGGGAAGAGGGTAGACTGACGTATTGGAATTTATACAACCAATGGGGTAATAGTTGGACAAGATTTGTAGATTTCCACAGAACCAATCAGAGCCAATCAGTGTAAAAATAGTTATCCTGGTGAAAATTGTTCTCAGTATTTTTCATATAATTTTTTTCAAAACTTTTCGGAATTTTCTGTATAATTTTATAACTTTCTCTAGATTTTTTTAATAATTGGAACACTTTTCAGAATTACTTCAGAAAATTATATCTTTTTTCAGATATTTTTCATACATGTTTATTAATTATGAAATATCCTAAACAGATTTTAAAGTTTTTTTGTTCTGTAATTTCTGATAAAATATAAAATCTAAAAAAGTTAAAAGTATTTTAAAATATTTCGAAATTCACATGTATGAAAAATTCTAAGAGAAAATGTAGACTTTCTAAGTAATTCTGAAAAATATTCCAATTCATATAAAAATTATGAAAAAAATCTTTACCAGGGTAATCAAAATAATTTACAAACCCTTTTAATTAAAATTACACTTCAATCAACCCTCCTATGAAATAAACAAATGATTTAAGGAAATTGTTTAAAAAAAAGACATTCTCTGTTAGCTGGGTTCACACACTTCACACAAAACAGTTTCTCCTGTTTTTTCCTCTATTACGGATTTCCATGACGCGAACAGCACCTTTCAAACAAACCGCCAAACCAAGTGGCGCAGAGATTACGGAGCACGGAGGGGTCGGGAGAGCGGTCGGCGCGTCGCCATGGCAACGGAACGCACGGAACGCGGACTGATGTTTCGCGTTCCGCTGTTCCGGCCAGCAGCTGCGACTGTCAGCTGTTCAATATGGAACGATAGCAAAGTGCAGTCACTTGTAGGAGTCGGCCGTCGTCGGAGCCAAATCAAGGAGCCTAACCCGGAACCCGGAGCCAGGCGGCCAGCGGGCGGAAAAGTGCGTGTGTGTTCCTCTCGTATTTGCGCGCGCAGAAGCGGGCGCGAGCGGGACGGATTGGCGTAACGGGACGGGAGACGGTGACAGAGAGAGAGAGAGAGCGGCAGGGGGAAAAAAGCTGCCGAGTTCGCGAGGTACCCCGTGTTGCACCGAGTGCTCGCACATCTGCGGGCAAAAGAGAAGTTTTTGGGAAGACAGAGAGAGAAAGTTTGTGTGTATGTGAGTGTGTCTGTTTGTCGAGCGCGCACGGCCACGCACGTGCCACCGAGATTTATGCGAGAGATCCCGCGCGAGATCAACCTGGATGCATTAACGCAAGGGCTAAGATACAGCATATCAGGACTCATGAACCTCGCAACCAACCAGACGTCCGACACGACGTCCGACGCGCAGAGCAACGGTCCCTATTTCGTCAACTTCAATCAAGACTGCACGTAAGTGTTCTAATCCGCAATCGTTCTTCTGTCGTTTCTTTCCTCCTCCTCCTCTTTCTCCTCCGCCGTCATTGCCGCCACCTCCTCCTTTGTCTGATCCTAACCTCGTGCGCCTCGATCGTTCCCCCGTCGTCGACGCGTGTCGCTTTCCTCTCGCTCGCTCGCTCGCTCGCTATATGCGTATAATTCTCAATATATATGCATGTATTCACGTATATATAGCGAATGTACGCGTCTACGCGCCAAGGTTTACGCGACTCCGCGCACTCCATGTTTTCCTCGCGCGATGTTTTCGTTGCGTTATGCCTGCGTCATTCGCTGCTCCCCCTTTCACCGATTAATTGCGTGTTAACGAGAATGAGGATAGACCCCCTTGCCCCAACCTTCGCGCGTCACAATGTATAGGAGGAAGAAAAAAAGAGAGAGAGAGAAGAAAAAGAGGTGACGACAATATCGTGCGTCCCGCGTGCGCGCGGTACGCACTCACGAGCGAGCGAGCGAGCCAGTCGCCCGGTTTTTCCACTCGCCGCCATCGCCTTATCCAAGGACTTATCCTCAGCTCCTGTTCCTCGCGCGATTGGCATATCGTACGCGGCGACTCCCTATTATTATTCTTTTTTTTTTTACTTTTACACGCACGATATTCGCACGCGCGCCGACGACGACGACGATGGCAATAGTATCGGGAGATAGAACAAAGAGTACCCACACGTATAGAGATATCGAAGGAGCTCGACTCTCTTTGTTTTTAAATACAATCACGTCTCTTTAAAGATTTACTCTTTCCCCGCACCCCAGGACCGAATTTCTCGCACGGTTCATTTCAGGATCGCGCTGTACGTTTCAAGATTACTTACATGTAGATTACCGATGTATTGTTTACGTTTTGTTTACACGAATCCTTTTCATGTAGGCACAACAAGCGATGTAAATTGTTATAAACCGGATGACAAGAATATAAAGAAAAAGTAATTAAGTTACAAAATCGTTAATATATTTGACTTTAGTATTAATAAAATAAAAATGTATGTAATATTAAAAATTAAAAGTTCGAATATAATATTAAAAATAAAGAATCGAACATAACTTTCTTTTCACAAAATTTGCATCTTCTATGATCCGTGGATTATTGTTTACATAGGCTGCATTCCGATATACTCTGCCAATACTAAAAATCTATAGTTCACGTTACGTATATTACAGATTTTCAGTACTGGCAATGAATTTCGGAATGCAGCTATAGATGTAAAACACAGTTTATACATTGAATACATATAGATTATTTATATTTTATGTGTAAACGCTCAATTCCTGTTTATTTTTTATTTTCCTCCTATGTGAATGAGAGAAAAATGGGAAATATGAACTGTAAAGTTTGTTCCTGGAAAAGAACAAATTTTAAGTAAAAAAAAAAGTTTGTAATTGTATTTTCGACAAGAATTATATATGGAACATTTCCTGATTGTCTTTTAGGTCCTTGGCAGTGGGATCGAAGTCAGGATATAAACTTTATTCCATCAGCTCCACTGGACACCTTGAGAAAATCTATGA
Source organism: Solenopsis fugax (assembly GCA_003595255.1). Classification (NCBI taxonomy): domain Eukaryota; kingdom Metazoa; phylum Arthropoda; class Insecta; order Hymenoptera; family Formicidae; genus Solenopsis; species Solenopsis fugax. Next base: position 13,086 of record QKQZ01035309.1, read on the forward strand.
AAATGGTAATAATTGGTTTCCTCTGTACTCTATCATTATCATAAGCATATATGATAAAATATTGTGTAATATGATTAAATAAGATATATCCTCATGAGTAATATGTTAATTTGCGTACTTTTTGTTTTACGTTATTATGTGATTGTTTATTTAATTTCAAAATTTTAATTATATGACAATTTTCTTACAAGCGTTTTAAAAAGTTTGATACTGCTAGTCACCAAAGTGCAGGTGATTATTAATTAGAATCTTTTTATTAGCAATAGTATTATTAAATTGCAAGAGGTTATTCACAAAATCAGTCAAGCACCCATCATTGAAATCAATTTGAAATAAAAAATCAGTTGAAATTACTTCAACATCAAGAAATTAAATTGAAATCACGTAGTTAAATATGAAATAAATAATGTTAACACGTAGTAAATATGCAATGACTTTAAAATCACATTAGAATCACAAGAAATCGGAAATCAATCGAGCAGCCTATTCGTAAGTGAGTAACCCCTTGATTATCATTGTAATTAATTTTATTTAGAATATTTCCTTTTTTTTTCGAGATGATGCAGACTTCGAGGATATATGCATCGTTGAGCGACTGTTCAGCAGCAGTTTGGTGGCGATCGTTAGCCTTAAGTCGCCCCGCACGCTAACGGTGTGTCACTTTAGAAAAGGCACAGAGATATGTAACTACAGTTACTCGAACACAATTTTGGCTGTGAAACTCAACAGAGCGGTAAGTTATTTAAATTTATGTTTACATTCTTTTTCTCCTTGCAGTGTTACAAAATTCGAGTCTTGACCTCCAATGTGAAAGCATGATCCTTGATTTCTTCACTGGTTTCGCGTACAATCGCGATTTTTATGCAAAAAGATTGTCAGTTCCTTGCTTGACAAATAACTGTTAATTAACTACTGGACACATATTATAAAACTGTTCAGAATAAATTTGGATTAGAATTCCATCAATCAACACGAGTTCTATAATCTTGGATAGGTCCTGACTTAAAAACCATCTAGGCTTCCAGTTTTCTCTTTATAAACAATAAATATTTTACATACCATGCACATTTCCCAATTTGGGCGAGTCACTTTACATAGATTACAAATGTAAGATCCATAGGTAGGATGAGAAATCGCGCGCGAAACTGAGACCCTAATTACTGTCTATTATTCTCACGTGAAGCTACGCGGCAATGTTTACATTTACATTATAGATGCTTGCATTTTTATACAGAGATTATAACTTATAAAATTTCCATAAAAAATCATATTGGATATATATTTGTATAAACTATTTGCTTTTTAAATTCTGAATTTGTATATCTTTCTGAATAGTTCTCACGTATTTAGAAACACTTCTACATGTATTCTAAATTGTAAATTTATGTACGTGATAACGTAAAGCTTTGATATTAAAATATGTTTAATGTTTCTTATAATTAAGTATTAAAAATAATATCGCTTATTTTTCAGAGATTAGTAGTATGTCTGGAAGAATCCCTATACATTCACAACATACGAGATATGAGAGTGTTGCATACAATTCGCGACACTCCACCTAATCTTACAGGCCTTTGCACACTTTCTCCAAATAGCGACAATTGTTACGTGGCTTATCCAGGATCGAATACAATTGGTGAAGTACAGATATTTGACGCAAACCATCTTGTACGTATCTTACACAGATTTGAATAAATCGATAAGAATTATGTCATATTGGGAATTGATATTTTAACTTGCTTTATGCTTTTCAATCATACAGCAAGCGAAAACGATGATACCTGCACATGATAGTCCATTAGCAGCGATCGCTTTCAGCTCGACCGGCACGAAAGTGGCGACTGCCTCTGAAAAGGGCACTGTGATTCGAGTCTTTGACGTAAGATAAATCGTAAATGCAATAATGGCTACTATAGCTACATTTTATTGATAACTACTGGCAGTTGCAAAAAATTGTTTATATTTTTACAGGTCCACGAGGGTACAAAGTTATTCGAATTTCGACGCGGAGTAAAAAGATGCGTCACGATAAATAGTCTGTCTTTCAGCATGGACTCCATGTGGCTTTGTTGCTCTAGCAATACAGAAACTGTGCATATATTCAAGCTGGAGGAACCAAAGGAAACGTAAGTATCTCGAGTTCACCGTTCTTTTTTTCAACAAATATTCCATCATAGAAATACTTCACGTGCAATGTGATTGGCAGTCATATACATCTCCCAATTTGACGCAGATTGCAAATTTAAAATATGTAATATGAGGAATCGAGTCCGAGACTCATTAATTACAAATTCGCTGTTCTCTCAGAACCACGCATCTCAACGTTTACATTAACGAATTAATATTATAAACGCTTGCGTACATACAAAAGTTGTAACTTAAAAATTATATATAAAAGATTATACACTTGTTCGTATATAATCGAACACGGTTCAAAGCCTTATAACAAGGTAACTCCTATATCACTCTCAAACTATGAAAATCGCAGTTGTATCACCATCCTCTTTCTCATCCTCGCTAGTCACGTGCATCGAGAGTGCATATGGAAAGAATTCTTCGCACTATTTCGAAGTACTCTATTAAGAGGTTTCAGTGTATTAGACATATATTTGTATAAACTATTTGCTTTTTAAATCCTGAATTTGTTTTTATGAGAATGCGTAATAAATAAGTGTATACGCAATTTCTTGAGGAATATTAATTAATGTTTATTGATATGGATGTGATAAAAGCTAAAACAAATATGAACGGATGACAAACACAAAAGAACAGACAAGACAAAGACAGACATGACTCTTGCAATTTGCTTATTTATAATAAATATATCACGTAATGAATAAGAGAAATCGCTAAGGTTATAGGGTGATCACAAAGTATGTTAAACCTAACTAATATGTTAATTTTTTACAGCAGTTCTTCTATCTAACACAGATATTTTTAAAAAATCTGTGTAGAAATTAATAAGTATTAGAAGTAACATATTATTTTCTATTTCTTAGTTTCTAACGTGTTACTTGCTTTATAGGCCAAACAAGCAAACTGCGGAGGAAGCACAAAGTTGGATGGGATACTTGACGAAGGCTGTGACAGCGTCGGCTACGTACTTGCCGTCGCAAGTGACTGATGTTTTTACTCAAGGACGTGCTTTCGCTAGCGTCCATCTACCGTTTCAAGGTTTAAAGAATGTTTGTGCCATCACTGTGTAAGTGAAAATATGTTATCTTAAATCCATGTACTTTGCGCTGTGTTCAAATTACGTGTCTGATACATTATTTGCCTACGTTTTAGAACACATAAAGTACCAAAACTGTTAGTAGCTAGTGCCGATGGTTACTTATACGTTTACTCCGTGGATCCGACAGAAAGTGGATGTTGCACCCTTATAAAACAGCACAGGTTCGTAAAATATTATGATAAAACAGCACAGGTTCGTCAAATATTACTATAATAATAGTATCAAATTTAGACAGAAGTGAGAATATAATAAAGAATTAGTTTTGTTAATTTTTTTGATCGTTATTTTTACTCATTCTTTAAATAATAATAATAAAAGCGAGTGGGACCATATCAGTCCCTATACGTCACCCTTAGATTTAAAGCGTTCCTTTATGATGAAAATTACGAATTAAAAATTCGTGTATATGGGATGTGTGGATTCGAACTTGCGATCTGTCACTTACGAGTCGATCGCTCTCACACGAAGCTACACAACATCCCATCATTTTTTAAGTAGAATAATATACTCTTTGTGTAAGAATGAAAATAGAAAGATATCTCTCATTCATTTTTCACAGATTAGACGATAAGGAGCGAGACGAATCAGATTGCGGCGGTTCTGGTTCGGGAGCAACGGCTACAGCGAATAACACAAATACAGGTATGAAGAAAGACTTTTGGACTTTGCATTTTCTAGTAGATTAGTTGAAGCGAGTTGACGATAAAGATACATTACCGACAATTAATTTTGATAGTATATTAAATTATGCGAAACTTCTTTATATATATCCAATATAGTACGCTTGAGTGTGTATAGAATTTCTTTTTGTCTATTTTAAAGTTAATTTCGTAATTTTGTGATAAGTTTCGCAATTACTCAAGCACTAACAGAATAGATTAAGTCCTCTTCTTTGTTTAAAGCCTGTTACACACATACACACACAGTTGGTACTGGCAGATACATTTTTTATTAGTTAGTTTATTTGTACCTTCGGCTCTCGCCAAGAAGCGGGACTTGGTTTACAATTATAGC